>LUCM01006553.1:0-229651 GCA_008360955.1 Fasciolopsis buskii
TTCCAAACATTATCGAAGCTACTACCTTAGTAACTATCGGAAATTAAACTAAAACCCACGATGATGTTATTGTCACTTCGTTGTGACCTTCATCACATTGGTACGTGCGTCAATCAATTCCCAAAAGAGATAACGAATGTGCTCCTTGTTCTTAATATGGCGCAAAGAGAATGATAAGGGAATTCATGAGAGCTTCACCACCCAGTTTGATAAGTACTGGAGGAGTCGGCCAAGAAAGGGCTTACTCTCCTCTATTCAGAAGCCGATATTGGACAACGAAACGTCGCGAGTATCGGGGTTGTTCTCATTGGGGACACTATGGGTAGGCATAAGGCAAACAGATTCGTTTGGAGACAGAGAGAACAGGCCGATCCGCGGAGTCGAAAGCACCTTTCAAGTCGAGATAGTCTACGATCGTAGGGCGGCGGTGTGTTTGGCGCGTTTCGAGTGTTTCGCGAAAAGTGAATATCTGTTTAAATGGCAACTCTACCTGGGACTAAAATCCGGCCTGCTGTTCGCGGATATTACTCCCACGAATCGCTGTCAGACGGCGCGACATTATCGAAGCTGCTACCTGAGTAACTCTGGGAATTGGACTAGTCCCACGATGTTTGCTGCAGTCACTCAGTGTGCTCTCTTTTGGATGAGTACAATCAGTGACTCACCCCACGATAACGAAATACGCTGCTCGTTCCAAAAATCATGAGGCAAGGAGGTATGGAATTTCACTAAATCTCCACCGAAATTGAAAAGAATTGCGGAGGTTCGTCGGGACAGGCTTCTTTTCCCTGTAAAGATGCCGAATATTCGACTGCATTTCCACTTTCGTTGGGGGATCAAGGTTGACATTCTTCCCAAGGATTTTGCAAGCTGCAGACGTCGGACTAAATACGTAAGCGTGTGGCCAGCTAAACTCGGTCCTTTAAGTGCTCAGCTCAACGGTCCAGTCTTTGCTTTCTGCCATGGATGAGCTCTCCATTCTATCGCACGCGATTTCACTACCGGAGTTCGCCGCCCACTGCGTCGCGTATAAGCTTAAAACAGTTCTCGGGACTGTTGCCTGAAGCGGCGCTTTTCCCCATGGCTTTTCGGCTACCTTAACCCACCAGTTTTCACGACCATTCTTAAGGATTATCATCAACTGACGCTGCAACTGTCAACCTATCTTATTCAACTCCTTGCAGTTAGGGAGCTGGCATTTTTGCTCCATTAGACCCAGCGACCCTTGCGAGATCCATTGTCTTTGATGTACGCTAGATCTAGGGCCACAGCCGAAATCTGCTGCCGAATGCATCGTCTACTTGGTTTGATCCCCCTTCTCGTCTACACTGAGGCGCGTTGAAGTTCCTAGTTCGTTGGATAGTTTGTGCTCATAGCTGTTGTGAACAACCGAATCAGTCAGACGTTCGACGGGAAATCGGGCCTAGGCTGCGGCAAAAATCGCATTAAAACTAACGCATGGTCCGATTCGACGTTGATGTTGGATCATATGATATACAGTCCTGGACAGAACGGCGCCAACGGTAGCTTACTGCGATTTGGTCGATCTGATTCAGAGTACCCGTCGAGTTAGAGCGCCGTGTCGCTGTGCGACGCTGTGTCGGAAGTTCGCACTAGACTGAATAAGTCAATGCATACATAGAATTGGAGGAGTCTTTTCCTGGTTATCTGTTCGCCAAGCGCGCAAAGCACACCACCCACCTATACGGGCTTCTGATGCACTCAGTCTCCGACTTGATCATTGAAATCACTACCGCGACAGTGTCGGAGCCTTTGTCCGTCGGAAGAAGGGTGACAAAATCATCATAAAACTCGCCTTTTTGAATGTCAGTGCTGCAGTCGGTTGAGGCGTATGCCGAGAGAACAAATAAACTGCACCAAATGCTCGTATCCTGCTGGACGCCTGCAGTCTCACGACGCGCAAACGACTGGTAACCGGGATCCAGCTCAAAAGAGCTTTCAGCCTTCTCACATAAGACAACTACAGCGCATTGACCCACAGCTTGAGATGCTTCGTCTCCTGAAGTGCGAAGATAATATCTTGACGAAACATTTGGCGCCACGTCAGTTTTGAAGTAACTCTACTCGAATCCTGAATCGTGTTTCCTCACACAGCAGACATTCAATCGAAAGTGAGTCCACTGTCAGAAGCCAAAACACGCCTGTTGATCAGCCTCCATTAAAGTGCGCACATTGAAGGAACCGAGATCCAGAGGCTGACGAGGCTTGAGGAAATGTGAGCTAACAGACTGAAAACCACCTACTACCCCAAAACTGTTTTACTTGGGGGACCAATAAAAACCCGGGGTTTTGCGACTATCGGCGTGTTATCATGAAAGATTGACTATGGATAAGCAGAAGGGGCAAAACACAATTGGGTTGGAGACAGAGAGACAGGGTGACAAAAGAGGGAACTTCTGAAGCAGCAGCATACTTTATCACTACCCACCATGCGGCTCATGCAATGGGCAGCCGCGGTCCTGATTATCCTGAGCGACGACCGATGCAGTATGGAATTATTTGTAGGCGTGTCACTCATGCGGTTTGGTGGACGGGTACTGCTGGGGAGTCCAGCCGCTAAGCAGAGAACGATTTGGGTTCTCAACAAAGCATTGGTTCTAACAAGAACCTGGACCGCAAGGCAGCCGAGGTAGTTTTAGCTGAGATTGAAGCCCACCTACTTGGATCAATTATTCTTCCAATCGTTTTTCTGACTGAACTGCTAACTCAGAACAACCCTCGATTAGGAGGTCCAGGATACTACTTTATCAGGCCACGCTTTACTCACTGACTTTCCAGGCATGATTGGATCTTTGGCTTGAGATAAGCCATCCTGTATAACTCGTTGGGCCATGGAGGCACGCGAGCCGTCAGACCATGGCGATGTGTAGTCTGGTTGTGGCAGTGATCGTGTGGACGATAGAGTTGGTGTAGGTTCTGCGTACGAAGGTGGGACCAGCCGTTGCTTTTCTCGACCAACACACGTGCAGTTTAGTACCTCGTAGGGTTCCAAGTTCAAGTTAAATGAGAACTGTGAATGTCTCTTGATACAGTATTCTTGATGCAGAAAAATGATTTGTGACAAATCCTGGAAACCTCAGTTCATGCGGTGTCTGCTATAATAAATGTTACCCGTATACACATAATGTATAGTGCGTTCTGTAGATCCATAAACAAGATGGTAATTCATGGCATATTTCGGAATTGCAAAACAGTACGCAGCTGTGTCCATGGCGAATTTTCCAAAGGTATGCGGGCTCGCAAGACATGAACAGACACTCGGAGTCAGTCAAACCCGCACTTAATGTAACTGCGAAACAAGTTCATTGGTGCGAAGAATGCCAAGAGTTGATGACCAAAGTCTCCGTAACATTGCTAGAGAATAATAGAATAGCCACTAAAGGCAAGTCTGAGATTTGTCCCAGGGTAGTGAACTCTGGAAAAAAATTATTCGAACAGGCACTGAGTTTAGTACGTCTTACTTGCGCCTCAAGATCAACCGGCTCACTATACACCGCTTTTTGAGTCAGGGAATGGTTGGTAGATGGGTTAGTGATTGGTCAATGGCCTTGCGGAAGAGTATGGAAGCCCTAACCAATGAGGCGTCCCTAGTAGACCTGGTTAAACTGCCAATTTGGACTTCACGAGGTCCACCAAGGTGATGGTTGAAGACTAGACAATAGGATTGAGCGCCTTAGTCTATGGCCTTCATAGGTTTCAAATATATCTGTCTGTCCACAGTTCCATTAATTTATGGTCTTACAACTGTTCTCTAACTATTATTTTGTAGTGTGAGGGGGCAGTTAAAGTCATTGCGCATTTGCGCAAGATTAATGGTTCTACAAGCGGTAAGGTATCCACATGCCATTCAGTACGATGTCTTTATACCATATTTCCCCTCGCGCTATTTTTCCAGTGGGAACCCTACAGGTTCAACCGCCAGCCATTGCAGTTCGTCGCCTTCGCCACCAGCCGCGGAATGTTATCGCATCCATATACCATTCGGTCGAGTTCAGGGTGCCAGTACGCGACGTGGTAAAGGCGTAACGTTGTCCGATATTTTAGACAATTCAAGAGAGGTTATCTTGCATCGCATGGCAAAATCACCCAGTGAGTTCGGCTATTCCATAATCCCCAGGGTTTTTTTTAGCTCATTTTAGCTTTTTTTGTCGTATTTCTTAGCTGTCTCCTGTCGTTATTGTAAACTGTTTGAATAAGCAGATCACTTTGCGTCTGGAACAAAACGGTTAATTAGTTAACAAAGTAGATCGCACACATGTGGCGCAAACTCCAATTTAAACAGCTCAAGAAAACAAATAGTACACGATTGTATCATTCATAAAAAACTGGTCTCCCTGACAATTTGATTCCTATTTGTGTTCGTAAACATACGCATTTATTATGGTCTATGGGAAAAGGGATTCTAAATATCACATCATTACCTCTACTATTGTTTTCTCCACATCCTCTGAATAACTCTATCACTTTGCAGAAACATCACGTTTATTGGCTAGTTTTAGCTCGTTTACACAGCCGAGACAACGTGATAAATGTCACAGGATGTTTAGCAATGTAGGTCAGCCTGATTAAATACAGTAGCTGCAGTTTTATGTAGCGAATTCGAATCGATAACCTTCCGCTTACCGGGGAAGCAACCGCACGATTGAGCTACCATGGACACGGGTGTCAAACGTAAATTACACAAACGTTGCGCAGCCATCACTCCAATGACAACCATGGGCACAGTCGATCTCGTGTACTATGATAACTAGGTGTAGGTATCAGGGTTTCTACATTTCTGCGAAATTCATGTTGTTAGGATGAATGAAGTTGGTGAAATTGGTTGGCACCATCGGTACCAAACTGTATGCCTAAATTACAACCAAAGCGGGGAACTAGGCAAAAGGCTCCCAGTTTCAAATGCCCTCTGTATGATTCCAAAAGTTTACCGTCTAGTTCGTTTGTCAGGTACGAAGTGAAGGAGTTAGATAGTGAATTAGTCAGATGTACAGCATCAGCCTCTGTTTCTCTCTCTCCCTCGAAACTCCCATACACATTCAACTTAAACTTGTCATCGCAGACACTCGATTCCCAGACGTGTCTGATCCCACTCTGTCTGAAACAAAACGCCAGGAGATACTGGATATTGCTGATCATCTGGGAGTGACCTGTCTCGTAGTTGAATTTCTTCGTCAACGACGCCAAAAGCCAGTACGATTGCGTTCCTTTCTGGGTAATCCCGTTTCAAACAACAGTCCGGATGATCTGAGTCTGGGTGCAAACGGTGGTGTGGATACGACCGATCTGTCCGGTCTTGGCTTGCAGTATTGTCACGCACGATTGTGCAGGTTAGTAACCTTCTTGCTTTACTTAGACCATTATTGCTTGGCAAATAATTTGTTAGAAATTTTAAAACAGAGCGACCACCGAAATTCGAGGGAGCTGTTAACAGTAATACTGGCCCAATAGATATGCTATGACTTAAGAAGCTTATATCCTTTGTCTCGAGAAAATGAAGAGCCTTCGATGACACCGGCAGCTGCTTACCGAATGACCTTTAGTTTGTGTCTGATTGGTTGATGTCCCACCCACTATTGGACATGTTCAGTCGCAATTGTCGCTCAGTTCGACCAAAGTCGGTGGTCATGCACCCACGCGTTAACATGTATGTGTAACGGTTGTTTAACAGCATCGACGAACATGCGTCTGCAGGCATGGGTTAGAATAACTTCAGCGGCATTGTCTAATTGTTTGATTGCTGACTTCAGCAAGAAAAACCTGCGTTTTGGGATTGACACTGGACTTTTTTTGGTATGCTTTCGGCGGAATATTTTTTGTAAATTCTTATGGGTATCCATTGAACTGGGACACTGTTCGGCAGTGCAGTTCTTTTTTTCAGGTTTGCATAGTTTGCGGCCCTTGCTATCTATAGCTCTTACCAATCCATTTGTCATCCTTAGAGGAGCAACGCTCACGAAACGTAGGAACTGCCTCGATCATTTGATCTTATGGTAAATGAATCCGCTCATATTGCGTCCTGGTGTCTTGTTCTTGTTGGATCCGGAAATGGGAAGTCGTTATCACATTCGAGCTCCATGGAGAGTTGTGTTTTGATGAACCGTATTGAAATGGGGAGGAAGTTGGTTGAATCTTGCTAAGATTTGCTGATAACAAGGGTATCATCGGTGTATCTTTTGTGGAATCACGTCTCACTGATAGTATCTTTCACATCATTATCAATGCCTGTCATGAAAATGTTGCTCACGATGAGCCCTATTGGGTTAATGCAGTAACACATCTGTGAACAACGACATCACATCCATAGTGGGTGTCTGTCCCGGATCCTCACGGAGTCCGAGCATCAGCCAACCCTCAAATATCCTTCGCGCTATGACATGTCAATTCACTAGTGACCGGTTCTAATGTTTTGACCAACCACTTGGCTGAGTTGTGCTGAAGGATTTGATTGTTGATAAAATGGGTCTTGGAGACAAGTAGGTTTTGTTTAACTCGTGTAGACCATGGGGCTGGATCATCTGGCTCCCACGTGGTTTGAATTGTTTTGCTGTGGATTCGTCATTAAGTCCACTGTGCAGTAGCAGTTTTGGATCTTTTGAGACGGTTTTTTGTTGCTTTCCCAAGTTGTTCTTCCTGCTGCAAGTTTGAAATCTTGTTCACTCACATAGGATATCCTCCATTTCTGTTTTGTAGTCAATCTGGAAATAGCGTATTTTCTATCCTTCATCATCGTTCAGCGTTAAACAGCAAGGCAATCCTCACTAACCGCTGCTGTCTCCCAAGAGTTATAGGTTTCTATAAGTAGAGTGAATATCCAAGGGGAACAGGGAGTGGACCTACACAGGCGGGGAAAAACAAGATACTGCTGCAGTCAACACACGAAAAACAGTCTAACTGTACAAACGCACGTGTTTTCAATCAATTTGATTCGATAGACAATGACAGTACGATCGCCACTGTTCACGGTTCACTGCCATATCCTTCGGTATCTCCAGCCAGCAAGTCGACGAGTCTTTCGGACCCCAACCACGAAGGCGTGAGACATTCTCTATCCTTGCAAATGCGTCCTACACATATATCAACTTTTCCTTGCGTAATGGAACCTTCATTCTGGTACTTGTCCTCGTGTTCCGTTATTTCCCAACTGAGCTGGAACGACGGACCGCTACAGTGCACAGGCGTACTGAAATTATTCACGTTTACAGGAGTAGGATAACCAACGTTTATGATAGGTCAAATATTGATATTTGTGGAAAATGGACCTATCAACTGTCTCCTCCAATAGCACTGAGCGTTTTTTGTCCAATAAATGACTGTAGTAAAAACTGACTACTTTTATTACGACTAATGTTCTGAATCTCTACTCGTGACCATGATTGGTCCACCGCCTACTGTTTTGTGACCCCTTTCCCGAGTACGCATCCTAATTGTTCTGTTCTCTACCAATACTCCCTTCATCACCACCGCCGATACGAACAGCCTTGAACGGCGAGCACTGCAGTCGGGCCTAGTTTCGTCAGATTCGTTGAGTTCAGAACAGATAAATTTGTGCGATCTATGCGACCGTATTGATCACATGGATTCGGCCTTTTGGGCTATCGCTGAACAGTCTCAGGAACTGGATCTGCTGAAATTCCTCACCGGGTGGGTTATTTTTTTCATCGCAGAGATACTATTGTTATTTTCTATTTTTTTGCTTCTCTGAAAGGATTAGATGTTGCAGTTTTCAGTATGTCAGCTGGAGTCTGAAGAGACCTGGCGTCTTTGACATTCCTCTTGAAACACTGATAGTGATCGTTTGAAGAACGCCGCTCAAGACGATATATGCATTTCTGATATGTTGTCTCCGTCAAATTCCTGATTAAAACCGGTATGTCTAAGACAGTCGTGCGAATGACGTTTGATTTCACTTAGAGAGACTGCAGTGCCGTCGCGGTTGCAAACATCGTGAAGACTGTGGGTGTTTAGGTCTTTGTTTCTTCTGTCGTACTGCTCGAATTCGGTGCGTAAACCACACCGACAACGCTGAAGTTAGCGTTGCTTCATTAGCTTTCAGAGTTCAACCTTAAAAATATATTTGTGGTCAAAACAGAGGAACGGGTTGAAATGCTTTAGTTACGCCTGAGAACAAAACCGGTGCACGCTGTTCCGCGTGGGGTTCTTGCATTCGAAACCTTTCTACTTCAGTATGCTTCTTCAACTTCCTATTTTGCAGTCGCTTGTTTGACTATTTCCCGTTCTTTCTCTGTTTGGACAGATGGCGCTGTAAGATGGCAACCACAACCAGATCACATTAGTGCATGGTTGATGGTTGTCCGCACTGAAGTAAACTGAACACTCTTCTGCGATCAGGTACTGTTTGGATATTGGATCTGAATGATCAGCTTATGGTATCCTTAACCACGGAACTGGCTCGAGTGGGCTTACCTAAATTCGTGGCTTGTGATCCACGAGGTTATTAAAGATGTTGGTTGATATGGCTAGGTTTCACAGTCAGTGACCTAATTACATTCGTATTCTTTCTTTACCATCATGGATTTTTTTTACCTGTTGCTTTCAGTTTGCTCGTCCTCTTTGCTGTTGTTCAATTTGTTCACCTTTTAGCTGGTGAATAGTTGAGTCGAGTAAAACTGTGATGCATGCCTGAAACATGGTCCATTGAAAATGGCATACATCGCATCATTTAGTTTTCCTAGCATTCAGTTTTATTTCAGTTGTACAGCGGTTAGTCTTACACCAATACATTCTTGCTTCAATTGTTATCTCATAGAATCGCATTATGGGTGAAAAAAATCGTAAGGTCGTGAGTCAAGACAACTGTGGAAAAGTCAATGTAACTTCTCCACTTGGTTTCTCTCTGTTGGCCGCTGCTTCTTTCCTGAAAACTGATGTGCTCTGTTATTTCGCTAATAAAGATAATGAAAACAAAAGATTTCAAATGCCCAGAGTCTGCAACCGTCGAGTTGGTGAACCTCGTAGACTCCAACCCGGTAGTTTAACCAGATCTACTTGAGGCAATTCATTGGTTAGAATTTCCATACTCCTATATCGGTCATTGACTAACTACCCCAAGGTCTCTTCTAGCCACTGCCCACCTAAGAATACCGCGTATACCAACGAATTTGAGGTACATTCATTCTTAATGTATTTCATACTTAAATTTCAGTGTCTTTTTGAACGGCAGCTTTGTGACCCAATGCTGTCCTTCTTACCCCAAATGTCTAAGACTATTCTCTTATCATATTCGGAATTACGAAGACACGGCTGTCTAAACACCCACAGTCTTCGGATAGTTTCTGCCTACAATACCTATGTTTTGGAACCGTGTAGCAGCACCAGTCCTACTCCTACAGTGTGACCCTGACCTTTGATCAATAGTCTGACGTTTCCCTGACGTCATTGACATTTTGAATTTGTGAACGTCAGTTCAATAACCGATCGAGAGGGGAGACGACAACAATGACTCTGGAACTCCAAGATAGAATAGATCGGGTGATGACAACAACATTTGTCTGCAAACGGGGTACGACAATTCCTCGGAATCACACGCTCGATTGCTTGATTTTCAGTGGCTAATAGGTATGCATGGCGTGTGCTTACTTGATACCTAATTTTTGTGGTTCAGTGCATTGGCATTGTTGCATGATTGTCTTTTATACGAATTGGGACGTGAATAGATGCAGTCTTTTGGAGAGTCCACTTGAAATTTGTTTGGAACTGCCGTATATTCGCCAGCGGTCAAAATCGAGGCATTTCCACCTAAAAGTTGCATGCTCAGGTCATCCTAGTTTTGGCCTCTTGATTGGTCGCCGGTGGTTCTTATAAGCAGCTCGTGAACACAAATGAAGCGTCTCCTTAGCTGCAGCTTTCAGTGAGTTATAACTTCTAAGAATGCATTGACGAGGTTATGGGCTTACAATTTCGCTAGTTCAGTAAACTATGTTAATGCGTTTACTTTGGCTAGCGTCTGCCATACCATTATAGTTGCTTAGAGCTTGCCAATTTCCTTCTCGGTTTGTATGCAGTTTTGAGTCGGTCTTGCTGTCTGCCTACGCGGATTATGAAGCCTCTGTTCTAGTGCAGTTTGCCACAAAACTCACGTGAGTTGCTTCTTATTCATATCAATAGATCTATCCCAATTCTCACTAGTTCGTCAAATACACACACACCGCGTTCCTAACACCTGCTTTATCACTCGATAGGTCAGTGTTTTGTTGGCCCATATCTAAATGTCACTCTGACACATTTTTGGTAACAGCTTTCATCATGCGGCTACAAAAATCAACTAAGCACTGAAAGCCATGACAAACGTGTATTGTCACTCCATATGATTCAACATTGTTCAACAGCTAGGGAGTATTTCTTGTGATTATTTCGTTTTTGCGTGTCGATGATAGTTTCACCTTGCTCTCCACCTGACTACTGGTGCGGCTGTTCTCGCCCGTAACCAAGCCGGTTGACTTATCCGGACTAGCCGCTTTTGTTCACCCGTATTCAGGGTTTGCTAGATGATTATCAATCACTTCAGCTGCATCCCAACTGACTTTTTTTATTATCTCGTGACTACTTGCGAGTAATGTATGGGATTTTGTCTAGTTGTTGAGTTGCTCAACCACGCCTCATTGGTACTCACGGCAATCATGATCTACCACATATTTCCAACTTCTTCTTAACTTTTGTCACACTTTAGACGAATCATGGAAAGGCACCATCACCTTTGCAGCATTGCAGGGAATTTTGAGCGGATTGGTTGCCACCTTGTAATATCATACATACTGGAAAAGCATTGAAGCAAAAGTTTCCCGTTTAACTTTGTTTTCCCCTTATGTATGTGCGAGCTCCTTGATTTTGGTGAGACATCGCCCTTTTCAATCTGATCTCTCGTCTCACTAATCTTCAGCGCTGTGGTGAATTCGGTTTGGCGAAACGCGATGGTACTCAACTGTGATGATCCGAGTATTCAGCTGGTAAGTTGCTCAGCTTGAAGTCCTTTTAACTTTATCATTGTGATCGCTTTGTAATTGATTACTCAGTCATAGTAGTCTCTGTTCCTCAGTAGTGCGTAATCTGCCATGCAGGATTAATGTTCAAAATAGTCGCTCGTATGGTTATCTGTTTCCATGCTGTGATGAAGTATATAGATGCGCAAAAATTCTCGCGTGCCTCTGACCAAGGACTTCGGTGTTCTGAGGCCGTGCTCTTTCCCGGTACTCTTCTTCTGCTTTCATTTGGTGTTACGTGCACCATGTGAATGCTGTGGATAGGGCATACTCCATAACTTCCGTTGACCACTACACTGGGTGCGGGCCTTGGAGCCTTAACCTTGAAACTTGTAATGGCGCGTATCCGCTTAAGGTCCCACTGGATCAGACGTGGTAAGAAGCCGGGCGACAGTGATTTACTCCATCACAGAAGTGTCCGTCGGATCATAGAATTTGGACTTATGACCTTTCGTGAAGTGATATTTGCCTAATCCACCACCAGTGATTTGTTTGCCATCCCGATTTCTCTTGCTCTTAACTGCAAAGGTTTCGCACTATCCAAACTGTCCATCTTCACCAGTTTGTTTTTCTGCCTTTCTAGATCATTCTTTTACACTTCTGACTTGAATAACTAAGTTATCCTTGTCTTAATTAGGCAGTCAACAGTTGAGAAACCTCATTCGATATTAATTGCGACAAAATAGCTGGACAAATGAATGGGCGTTGGAAATATAGGGGGTGCAAATGAGTGACAAGCGAGCGAAAGGTATCATTTACTACCAACCGCACGCACACCTGGCCTCATGTTCATTAGACTTGCTCAGCAATACGCCGCAGGTACGCATTTGGCGCTGAAGCTTGGTTGGCCGAAAATACAACCCGTCATGTACAATTCCCTTCCATAAAGCCTTCTAATGAACTTGTCCGTAGACTGCACATTGAGTCATGCATGCAATTTTCTCACACCTATTCTACGGCTACTTGTCTTTGTACTCTTCGGATACAATAATGTGTTGGTTTCTGAATGTTCATCTGATAACTTCATTTAGAAAGTTTCTTGTCGCTCCGGTTGGTCTGATCAGGGTTTAGTGTGTCGTATGGACACAGTATAGAATAGTCACATTTTGGTTCCAGCTGTTTTCCCATCAGATCCGTTAAACCCCTCTCATTGACTCACTCCAAGGTACATAGACCACTGGTTGATTCAGATCCATTTGTCACGTGCATCTCAGCAGCAGTGACGCCCTAACCATGTAACTGAATGAGCTTATAAAGATCGTATGGGGTCATTCTATCAGGAGTACTTCATTTTTTACCATTCCCAAAACTGAAGCATTCACTTATTATCAACTTTTGTTTCCAGCTTCGCTTATCATCATTTTTGGCCGCTCGCAATGTCCTGGCTGTGTGTCTTCGTTTGTTGGGCATTCGACCACTGCGTACGATTTGAAACGAACGGTCAGGGAACCGCCGATTAAATCATGAGCAAATCGATTGAGCTGTGCCAAACCATTATGCTACACTCTTGGCTCGGTGTCTCTTCCGCAAACTCGAAAAAATAAACAAACCCGCAGAACTTTCATGTACATAGTAGCCTCCAATCTATTTGAAAGACAATATAGGTTGTTTTTTTAATATAAAATATTTAGGCTACCAACCGTCTCCATTTCATGTGTCTAGCCCGATTCCCGCATGTTGTGAGTGCTGCCTTTTGCATTAGTCACTGATATGTGGTTTCACCACGGATCAGAAATACAAGGTGTGATGTCTCTTAATGATACTGTTGAATTGTTGTGCCTGTTTAATCTTGGTTACGATTTTATTACTATATGATTTGAGGTTTCATCTCTACTTTGGCGCTCATTTTGCCGAGCACTTACAAACAGATCGATCACGTATGTGCCTGAAGTGACCCCATGGTTGCTTACCTAAAAACAAACTCGCGAAACTGCGTTGTTAACATTCTGCATTGTTGGCACAAACGTGCGCAATGGAAGGTCAATTCTTGTCTGTGGTCCAGTGTTTTGTAGCTCGGAAAGGTAAGGCTGCCCTTGGATGCAGGTGATGCTAACAGAACGTATTGGTGAACCGTGTTTACACTTGGCAAAAATACGAATAGTGTCCACTGCATTTTCAGTCGTTTTATTGGTTCTTTGTTCCTTATTCCCCCAGGGTGTTGGCAAAACTCGAGTTAAGGGGATTTAGTTGAACATGTGAGGGGCAGTCCCGGCGAACCTGATAATTATCATGCGAGAATGAGAATCGATACGGAAACTAAGAATTGACATACGGCGATTAGAAACAATCCAACAGACCTGAAAATTATCGTACAAGGTTCATAAACTATTAGTCATTGGTGGGTAACAAGAAGATTACATGAATTTTTCGATGGGTGACAATAGCCCATCAACTTCTGACAGGTGGACCGAGGTCAATGTGGCAGAAACAAGATCGGGCCTGCACCTTGACGTGCTGTGGCGGCTTGCTCGCCTCCATAACCCAAACAGCTATACAGGACAGTTTATATCAAACCAAATATTCAGTCATGGCTGGAAGGTCAATGGTTAGGCTTCCGGGTTGGGACTGATTTGAGTTAGCAACTCAGTCAAAAAGTGAGTGAAAGAATACGTTGGTCCAAACAGATGGGCTTCCACTCAACCAATCCCCGCTGCCTTGCGGAAGGATTCCTGTTAGAACCAAAGGCTTTGACCGATGACCCTAATCGTTCTCCTGCTTATTGGCTGGATTTCCCAGCAGTATCCCTTGAGTTTCATGCCTAAAAAGAACTCCATGCTGTATCGTTCGTCGCACAGGATAATCAGAACTGCGCTCCCCATTGCATTGAGCAGGATGAGTAGTGCAAAGTTTGGTGCTGTTCAGAGTACCCTCTGTTTTATTCAACCTGTATCTTCTGTCCAATTTCTCTGTCTACCTGCCAGTAATGCCCTCAATGTTAAGGTACCCGATATCCGCAGCGGTTCACTATCAAATATTGTTGTAGATGATTTTCAATCTCGTATCTCACACATTCTCGAGCCTTGTCAGCTTCTGAATCTCGGTTCTTTCATTACACGTACACTCATGCCGAACCGTTAACTAGCGTATCTAGTTCACCATCGTTCGCAAGACTAGATGTCCTGACGTTCTAGTTGTAACAGTTAAATTTAATACAGAATTTCTAGAACTTAGTATATCAAAAGCTCGTTTAAGTGAGCGTTGCGCCTTGCCCGCGCAATGTACGGGATAGGCTTCGCCAGTTTTGTGCAGACAATGGCTTAAGCCTATCTAGTACAAGGCCCCAATGTGGTATGTGACACAGCGACATGACGCTCCAACTCCACAGGTATTCTGAATCAGATCAACCATATCGCGTGGTTTTGTCCAAGATTGTAGATCTGCTGGTCCACGAACGTAGAGTCGGACCATGGTTTAGTTTTAATGCTGTTTTCGCTGCTAATCCAATAACCATGAGAGCAAGCGCGGCTAGCCCTAGGGTGTCTGTCTAATTTGGATTTTCGCGCCCGTTACTAATGGAAACCACCAGATAAGCGGCACTTTACGTAAGGATCGGATTTATACTTAGCAACAGTTTCCGCCTGTGGTCTTAGATTCAATATTCATTAAAGCCACTGAATTTCGCAACAGTTGCTGAACCCAATGGAACAAAAACGTCGCTTCCGTAACAGAAGGATGAGTAAAATGCGAGGGCGCAAAAAGCGTCAGTCGACGACGAGACTTGAGAAAGACCACGAGAACTAGTGGGTCAAGATAGCAGAAGAAATGGAAGCAGGGGCTACTTCAGTTAACAGTCAAGGCTTTTCAAACTTATGAGCGAAATCGGTGGGCGGCCAACCGCGGTTAGTGAAATTGCATGCGATAAAACTGAAGAGCCCATTCCTGACGTTGGGCTGAATAATTCAAGCAGTTTAACTGGCCGTGGTCCAATGCATTTTCTCCGATTTCAAAAATTGTGGGTACATGAACCCCAGTTATTCAAAACATATCACACAACCTCAGCCGACAACCATGATTTTTCCCCGGTTTGAAAAGCACCTTTGGCTAATTGGACCCTATAGAGCTGTTCTGTGTTTATCACGGAAAGGGTATGCCAGTAGATTTCGTTAGACTCTTGCAGACACTGCTCACATGCCTATGGTTTCGGAAGAGTATGCTGTGATCTATCAAGTTCATTCGAACAGTCGAGCTGTGTTCGGTCAGAGTGTCCCAGTCTTCCATGCTTGTTCTGCTTCCATTGTTTGTTGCTTTCTAGTGGCACGAAGAGTGAGACAAATTCAGCTAATTCATTTGTCTGAATTTTGTGGTTACCCCACCGCGTTCTTTAGTATCCTCCGCTTTTGGCTTATAGAAATGTGAACGAACAATCCAGGCTATGACCAAAAGGAATTTTCAAATTCTTTGTGGAGATCTCGTTTTTTTGGGTCCGCGTAGATATACTCAGTTCTCGGGCCCATATTTCTTCCGTGAATTCGGCTTCTCCGTTCCTTTGTTTTTGTTAGCGCAGAATTCGGCACCCCAGGTGTCTGAGACTCTTTGATTGTGGGTCCCACCCGAGACTCTGAGCATAGCTGCATGCCACTGAGTGCATTTCTGAGTCACGGAAATAGGAACAGCTTTCATTTTATTGGTTAGTCGTGAATCAGGTGGGCTCAGTATCATTGAAGTAACAACCCCAGACAAGTACTGGCGGTGTTGAGGGTGTTTGTTGGCTCTAGCCTGGCAGGTGTTCTCTTTAAAAAATACAAAAAGTTTGCTGGCGGCACTGTGACGTGGTGTGTCTGGCTCGCTAGAAAGGGAGGCCGTTGTCCCTGGTTGTTTCCCGGATCCGATGCGGTTTTCTAGAAGAGGCACATGAACCGGCCGTCGGTTGGCCTAGAATAACTTCAGCATTAAAAATCTCGCTCGGTTGTGCAAAAGCTAGGGAGCCGTTCTCAAATAGACAGACATATGATAAAAAGCCATTGACCATTTTAACCGTACAGGGAACGTTTCGCACTCTCAACTAACTCAAAAATGACCTCTCGATGTACAAAACCGTTTGCGAGACAAGTGGCGCCCCCAGGACATCCGGCTTTCCTTCAAGGGAAGTGTGTACCATTCCACGGCTTCTAGTGTTCCTTAATTTGGCGAGTCCTGCCGTCCGCGTTGAAGACGTTCGGCAACTTTCTGTATTCGAACACCGATATCCTCCAATCGTTGCTTCAGTCTGGTGGGAACATCTGGTCAGCAATGACGATGTGCCTCGTCATGTGCCGGATTCAGGCATTGGCCGTTGCACCAAATTAATCACTGTACATCACCAGTGGATTGCGTAACCTTGTTCATCGTCCACCTCTTCGTGCTTTTTCCAAGCTCCAGGCAGTGCTGGATTAAGCGACGCGGCGGTTAGGTTATGATTCGGCAGGATGGTTTTCTTCAGTTTCTTTCTTTATTCCTTGGCAGTTCTACACGAGGACACATTATTCCAGTTTTCAATTACGTGGTATTCTTGATTATCCTACTCGAATACCTGGTTATAATTAACCAGTTTTGAAACGTCGAAAACAAGCTTACTTTCTACCACGTGTTCCGAAACTGGGGACGGTTCACACAGCGACCAGATATCTTGTACAGAATTCTTCTAAAGGCACACGGGCTATCCTGCGGTTATCCCCGTTCATCAAGTGCACGTACCCGATAGACTGCTGTTCAGTCACTTCTCTGGTATTGGATTTTGAACAAGAATCTCTTTTGAATCCCTAGGATACTACTTACAATCAAAACTGAGACCGTGTTCCATTTTTGCAGGCTGGCCTTGATTAAGTGGCACAAACCGGCCATAAATCACTTTATGGGTCATAAATGGACTTATTATCCATGCACACTCCTAGTGATTCAAATGAGATCCTTGTGCTAAGGAATGAAAAACTACTGACATAGATCAAACTGAGTGAGACTAACTGCAGTAAAACCATCATCCACTGAATGAGAACCTCATCCCCTACCTGAAAACACTGGCGGATGATCTACGTGTGGTTAGAAAACAGTCGGAAAAGTGACAAAGCATGGGTGTAATATCTTTGCCAGTCTACAGGAAAGTTCGTCCTGACCTGGGAGTCATTCGACTGGTCAGCGATTGATCTGTGATCCGCAAGATCCAGTAACGGATAAGGGCATTATGTCAAATAATGTTGGTGTTCAATGAACCGTTGAGAATTATCCCGGCCAGGTTAATGGTTAGGGCGTTCGACTCGCAATGGTTCGCTTCACGGTTCACGTCCCGGTTCGAGCGCGTCGGATACGCACTGCTGATGACTCCCAACAAGGATGACACCGCTGTACATTGGTTCCATGGTTTTCGATGGCAAGCTGGGTGTTGACATTGGATAAAAAACCATCTGGAAAAAAACAAAACTCAAGTTTTTAAAGATTCCGTCATCAATCTAGAAACAGAGTAAGCAAATGAAACAGATCAATCCGGAATGAGTTTGAATTCTCCAAGTCATGACAAAAGGCAACTGTCATGGAATAGCGATCAGACCAATCGTAGGAAATGCCCCAATAAAAAGTATACAGAGAATAGATGTGAGTAGGGCAGATAATTGCAATGAAATGGCGCACTGTGCAGGTCTGTCAGAAAGTTGAATTCACCTCGCGGCAAACAGAAGAAGTCAAACAGGATCGGATATTCTGGTGAGTGGGTGAGAGAAAATTATCGTCCAAATTTTATGATACAACAGATCACCTGAAAAAGGACAAAACAACAAATTAATGTAAAACGAAGCAAAACGTTATCAACGGAAAGTCGAAAGATCTTGAAGTTTTAAGGGTGAGCGAAGGGCCGCTTTGGATTCCCTGTGATTGAAATAGTGATCTTGGCGACAAGAGTAAAAAGAATGCCGAGATGAACCAGAAAGGATAGTGTGGGTGACCGAAGAGATCGAAGAGAATCTAATGGAACGGTAATAGGTAAAACCACTGATCCAGAACATCAGGGTTTAAGCTTCCCACGCATGGTTTAAATAAGTTTGAAAAGTCTGCGTTGCAGATTAATTACCGCGGTACCACGAGGTCATTCCAGTTGGTATTCAAACTACATTTAGATAATATTGCATCATTCAAATTTGACTGGAAAGCAGACATCCTCAGAGCATGCATTCGTTCCATGATGTAAATATTTGCCCAATCTGGATGCCGTGTTCGATTACAAATCATGGAAACAAAATCTTTTTGGATATTTTAATTTTATTGCTATATCTGTTCCACTAGTTGTATTGGATTTCGCCTCCCCTTTCCTAGCGTACAACCGTGATCCGCTCTCCACCGAACAGTTGTCTGACTTCACATTTGCCAGTCATTCTCAGCTCATTTTTACTCTTCTTGTCTCGATGTTCTTGTTAAATAATTTCCTTGTTTTTATCTCATCCACATCGTTAGTGCTCGGACTACGGTTTGCATAATGCGTGCCGGTGTGTGTGGTTGTGTGTGGTCGCACACGCTGCAACAGAATGTGGACAACTATATTCCCTATCACAGTAGGTTTGAACGCCCTGAGATGACCCACGATCTTGCTTACCTTCGAATAAGCGACTTCAAATCCTAGGGCAGTCAATTAAAACCATAAATTGTACAACGCGCATCTTTGGCATTTACCTACACCTTGACGCGGCATACACAGGGGTCTGGTGCTTGTTGCCAAGTGAATCACACAGATAGCTTCACTTCACACGAGGCCAAGTGCATGCTTCAAATACAGATGTCAGATTTTTGATTGTATGACTGACCCCTGATTCAAATGTGATTCAATTAGGGTAAAATTGTCCGCACATGTCCGTGGAACACAAGCCGTAGCGTTCTTAATCGTTCAGTGATATCAGCGCTTTCACAAATGCGTTGTTGCATGCAGTCACATTCGGTGTGGATGAGGAAATGGTTCTTCACCGATTTTGTCAATGACCGCCTAATAGTTGTAAACTCGACTTCCATTTATTAGACAGAATAGGTGCGGTTGACCGTTAACCTCAACCATTCTTTTTTTAGTCCGGCTCACTATCCACTATTGTTGATGTATAGACAATGCTGGAAACTTCTCTAAATAAGTATTCTTCGAGGAGCACGTGCTATTGCTTATTTTCGAGAATGAAGTTCGACACCCGTGTGACGGTTTCCCCAACCCCGTGGGTCCAATATCCGGATTGTCCAAACGTAGTTTCGGATAGCCGAAGTGAAAATCACACGAATTTGAAAAGCTCATTTTTTTTCTCAGAGACCACGATAGTTTCTTTTCGTTTCTTTTTCTTACCAATACTTCGGCTGGAAGTTTTGCAAATCCATTGGTTGGAATTTGAGTCTATTGTTTGTTTGTTTGTTTTTTGCTTTGCTTTGTTTTAATAGTATTCCTTCACACATTGTCGTGCCTTAATTATCTACCTGAGTGCAAACGGGTTTGTTTCATAATTCTGTTAATTTTTGTCTTTAATCTATCTTGCGATACACAGTTAGTGCAAAATCACACGCCCACCTTAGGGAATAAACTCTAATGGAAAATTATTTGAATGCTCTTCCCTACTTTCTAACTCGACGGTCTGTTGGTCCGGTTGTATGGTTGTTTGTTCCTTTCGCTGAACTAATAGACAAATTTATATTCGCAATTTATGAAGAAACGTGTTTCCCTTGTTGCGTGGAACTATTCCATGGTAGAACTACCACGATGCGGGCCATCGTTTGGAGCGGAGCATTCAGTTCCCCCTTATTCTCACGCTTGGGACCTTTGGAATTCAACTTGGCTGATCTGTTCTTCATTCCTCTCTTGGAGAAGTGTGATTGTAAAAAGCGCTAGTGATATCGCACTTCATTTTCATTATGAATACTCCGACATCACAGATCGATATCTATTGGGGACTTTGTGTTTGCTTACCAGACCCCTCGAAAACAGCATGAGTCTAGTGGCCCAAAATACAGTGAGCACCTTTCACACTAAATTCAACCTGGCGCTGATAATCTGCGCCCAACGACCGTCAAACCCGCTTTGATATGCAGTGCTTATGCTAAAAACAAAACTGTCGATCATCTTTACCCTTGATAAAAGTTTGTTGTGACTAAATAATGAGAACTTTCTGCGAATCGCCTTTCTGATTATCAAGTGAACCGTTGACCAACAACAGTCCTGTGAGAAAAACCGGCGAGATATTGTGTCTGCCACACCAGGCAAACTTATGGTAGATCATAGTTGATGACCTACAGACAAACGCCAGTGGAATATGCGTGCACATGAGGCCCAATGCAAGTCATGTATCTGCGTCAGGCATCTGTTTATGGACTGTCTGATTGGCCAGACTCCGGGAGTGGCTTCGACAGCGATCACCAATAGTCGTTCGATTATTGCACATCCATGTTGATTAAACAGATATGTTAGTCGGCTAGTGTTTTTCTAAGCCTCTGGTCGGACCAACCATTGTGCGCATTTCCACCTCCCCAAAAATCGGATGATTATCCCACTGACGGCCTTAGTTGGTTGTAGCCTTCCTTCTTTCTTATGTTCACTAAACTGATCGATAACTCCAGTAAATACACCACACAGTGGGATTTCTCAGTTCCAATTAAGTTTATTGCCCTGAGTTCACACAGTCACAATCGCAACGGTGAGTACGGGGTTAGTGATCTCATGAACGTAACCGAACTGGAAGTGTGTTTAGATATAGCCAGAACACCTGATCTCTTACTGCAAAGCAAAATCGGCAAGGCCCCCGAAAGCAAGAATTAACCACAATCTGTCCCGGTTTGAGAAAAATGATAATGACCAAAATGTGACTCATAATCATATCAGACAGCTTGCATTTTTGTGTTTGGTGAAAAAAGAAACTCTCGAGTCCATCTTTGAGCTCCACAGAACGGGCACGGGGATGGTGTTTGGTAATTTGTTTGCTGGTTTATTTCGATGTTTCGCGTCAACTTCTTTCGTGTATTATCAAGTTAAAAAGGTGGAAGAACGATGATCAAGATTTCAGTGCATTTTTGAGCCCGTTTCATTCGGGGTGAGGTTAGAACTAATCACATGATCAGGCAAGCGTGCATTTCCGCCATTTTTCCGGGAGGCAGTTAATTGGTCAGATCTGGCAAGATCATTCGTCACGCGTCGCGCATGTACAGAAACTCAGATAGAGAGCGGAAAGTAGGGCGAATAAACGAGATCTTCCTATCGGGAATGAGTTAGACAGATAGAGTGACTGGGAAAAAAATAATCGGGAGTAGCGCAAGATAATTTTGACTATTGTAAAGTTTTTACACTATCACTGTAGGTAGAAAGGGTCGAGCCACTTGTGTGCTTGCGTGTAGGTGTGTGTTTGTGTGTGCATGTGCGTATTTAAAAATTAACGGTGCTCCTTGAGTACGAAGGCAAGCACCATTGATGATTCCTAAGGCCACAGCCGGGACAGCGCTGTAAGTGCAATCTGGTCATCTTTTTATGCGGTAAAGGGGGCTAGGTTATTTAAAAAACAAAGACATGATAGTGCATGCAAATTTAGCTCGTCTGATCGATGGCCCGCGAGCTGGTCTTGCGGATGAACCAGGTGAACTGGCTGTGTCCTGGATGATCTGAGGCAAGCTATGGCGTTTTAACCTGGAAACGCTGTTTTGGAGTGTTCACTTGATTTCGCAGGTATGTTTTCGTGCGTTACTCTTTAAATGTGTTTTTAAGTACTGTTGTTATCAAGCAAACGTAATTTGTAGGGCAATCTTTGTTTCTTTGGAGGGGCGTATGTGCGCTTCAGTCCTGTAGAGGAGGGATGGATGGACAAATAGGTGCTATAAGGTACAGTTCTCTCGGTTTATGGTCTATTATGTCTACTGTATTACTTAACTGGTTGATTGATTGGCCTTCATGTACAAATGAGTCCGATAGTTGTATTCTGGACAACTTGGAAAATGATCTAGGAGCAAACACAATCCGCACCAGGAAACATTTTCGTGATACATTTCAGTGGTATGAATTTTCCACTGTTCTTGTTGATACTCGGGGATGAGGGTTATGTGCATGTCTTTGGAAGGTAGACAAGGGACTCGGAAACATAGGAACCATAGAGATATCAAGTACAACAACAGGCACTTAGCAGAGTCAAAGAAGAGTCATTATCCGCTTTCTCCTCTTCCACTGTGTGCGTATGTGTTTGTGTGTGTGTGTGTATGTGAGCAAGTGTGCACGTATGCGTCTAGGTGACGATTCACACAAGCAAAAAAAGAGTGAGGGTGATGATTTAGGGAATCATCCTCTAATCATGCTTCATATTCATACACGTAAGACTCCACCGGCTCGCGTTCTGCGCTCCATCCACTGGGAAAACGTGAGGTCTGAGTTTGGAGTTGATGTACAGGTCTACCTGCGTCTGCCGTTGTAGGGTACATCAGTGCACCTGTTGATTTTACGACATCAACGTTGAGGCCAACAGCCCTGTCACCGACACAACGAACCATCGGTCGATAATGGGGTGATGTAGGGTCAATTGATGACTGTTGCTGTTTTTCTTGTTGCTGTTGCTTCTGCTGCTGAGTGCTCGGGTAGAGCATCATTTGGGGCGATGAACCTTCAGAGTCCGTACTGTATTCAGGCTGAGGTGCTAGGAGAAATATGGAAATTTACAGTATATGAAAGAGTTAGTACACAGTCCACTTGAAGGTACACTTCTGTTTTAGTGCATGAGCTAAAAAACGGGGAATGTCATTCTAGGAAATTTGTGACTTTGTAGCAAATGCTCTGGGGATAAGCAATCCAATCACCGTCTCAAGTCTTTTAGAGACTTTATGTAGCAGCCTAATGGGCCGCAGACACATTTTCGGATCCGCTTATCACCATTAACCGGTCGATATATCTCGACCATTTGTTTAAATTAATTTTTGATAAGCGTAATGAAATAATTAACCTGGTTCCTTGATGTCGATATTCTTTTGCCAAAATTATTAGGCATTTCGATCTAATAAGGCTATAACTTCAGGATACTGGCGGTGTCTGGACGAAAGATAAATCCCGGCTGCCCCTACTGCAGGGGCTGTTCACCTCTTTAAACCCTACCGGGAATCAATGACTAAAAGGTCCCTTGTACCATGGTTTGGTTCTTAAGGTGAGACAGATCAATGTCACATTCAATGACGTTCATACAATTAAAACATCTCCGCTTCGCTGTAGCCCCGTCTATGATCCGTTGGTTTCTCTTCTTTTCTTATTCGGCACAGAAGGGTAGCAACCAAAACAAATGAACGTTCGTGAGAGCTTAGCAGCGGTACAAACTGGATGAGGCTGTGACTCTAGATGTCGGGTTCGCAACAATGCGACAAATTTCTGCGATACTTGGATATTATAAAAGCTCCAAAATACTTCACGCTTTTTGTAGTGTGCCAATGGAATGTGCAAACTAGATGGGTACAAGCTAATGAGATTAGGCAACCGGATAATGACTGCATCACACCGAGTGGCACACTAATTTTCAACCTTAACAATTGAGTTTTAAAACTAGTCAAAAAGGCTTATAGAGGTTTAAAGGTCCGTATAATTTGTGGTTGAATGAAAGCATGCAATGTAATGAATTCCTAATTGTGTACATTAGCCTGATTACACATACTTGTAAACAAGTTCTCCGGTCACATGGTATTGTTCGTCCGTGGTTTGTTAAATATTTAATTTGTCGGAATGAACTAATTTCTTCCAACGCTACGTTGATTCCAGCCAGCCTTTCGCAATGTGGCAACACCCTCAACTGTTTCCAAAAACAAACCATTCATACTGTAGCTGAATGGTATTGGGAAAATTCTACCCCACAGCCAACCTGTACAACCGCTTGACCGTGAACTTGGAACAAACTACAACAGAATAATTTGAGTGATGGCTGAGAAAATCTTGACAACAGTTACCAAGCGTTATAAATGACGTGTGCAATCACATTATCGTTCCGGTTTCACTCCTCGAAGGCCGAGTCCCAATAAAACTTGCTCGTTTTAGTCTATCTGAAAGATCACGTGTACAGACTGATACGCACAGATTCCACAGAAAGCTGACCTACTTGTTTCGCATGCATGCGTAAGCCTGTAAATAATTATTTAAGTAGTACTGACATCTAACAGTTTCCCGTACAGAGTTGCATAGCAAATAGTCCTGAATGGCTTGATCTAATTTCCGCCCTGGATTTCCAGTCCTGTGACAGCGATGAAACACTTGAGGCCACGCATCAAGGCTTATGCACAATGCTAGCTCACTGTTGCCCAACAAACCTGCGGATCTTAGAAAAAAACGTTCTGTCTGCCCTTCGTCAGGGATGGTGACGAGGCGTTAACAGTGGCGTTAACAAAAATCCTGGTATCAGTTTGGGTAAGAGAACAGGTTGCTGAGGCCTAAAGTGAATCGGTGATTATTGCCATTTCTAAGAAGTTGATATATTCTCATGAGCAAATCACAATAGAATTGGCTTCTTATCGCATCCAAATAGCTCATAAGCCTTGTTCTACATTGGTCATTTATTGCCTGCAAAAGACGTTTGCGTGAGATTCGAGCCGGTTAATGGCCTGTTTGGGATTGTATGACCAAATATTTTCTACGCAATGAATCTTAGAACAAAGAAACATCTTCCGCAGAAAAATTCGTTTCACTTTCCTAATCCCCATATTCAAACAACCGAAGCGAAGTTCGTACTCATGGCCTTCTCGTACCCCAGTTCACACGGGAAGGGGTTTTCGTCAGCTTCACCCACTTCCATTTTTGCCTTTCAAATTCGCCATTAAGATAAGCGTATCATTGGTCATATCCTAATGTGGGAAGTAGGGCATTGATATTCGCTCAGACCGCAAATTGTCTGACTTAGAATGCCCGAATGATGTTCTGTAGCTGAGTAAAAATCCTATTAAGTTCCAGGTTTTTCTCGATTATTCGAGCAATAGGTTTTACGTTTAGGGTGTGTTTAACATCGTTGCACGTCTGGACTGCCTTGAAGCCGAATCTTCTTCTTGCAAGGGAACAACTGACTGAAACAGATTGATCTATCTATACATGCCTGATGGCGGTATATCAGATGGAATGTCTTCATGCATTGGCATTCCTCAGTGTAAGATATCTGTGGACTTGACGTGACATTCGGTTATGAATCGAAGGCTGAGTTTACACAGCAGCGATAAGGTCGGTCCTCGCATACGGCGCTGAAACATAGCCGCTTAGAGCAGATGTGCGAAGAATTTCGGTGTTTTAACACCATTGTGTTTGTAGTGTTGTCAGAATATGTGCGATGGGGGGATGTTCTCATTGTCACAGAGTTTAGGCGTAAGGAACCGGGTGATAACGTTCATTCTTTAGGAAACGGACTGAATGTGCACAGGTTCAAGTGGTTGGTTTTATGCATCCCCACAGAGCGATCGCCTAGTTGTACGCTGTGCCCTGAAGCAGGTATAGGTGGCTAGTTGATGACATAGCAACAGGGGCATGAAAATTGTAACCAGCGAACTGACTCGCGTAGGTGAAACTAGATTGCTTGAGATGGGGTCCACGAGATCCCCTGCCTCAAGCAATGGTTGCATGTAGTAGTTGATTAAGTTCAGTGTCGCAATCAGTAGTGTTTACGTGTTGGCAGCCCATGAAGGTGGCTATTTTGTAAGAGGCCTGGTGACACTTCAGCTGTGAACTTAGCTGGTGTCAGTAACTCAGACGGTCGAATCCATGTTACAGTACGAATACCGGTGGCTGGATTGTCACTTTACCATTTGTGAATTTACGAGTTCTAGACCATCAGCTGATGAATCGGTCACTTTCTCTACCAGTCTGTTAAACCAGGCAACGATTTTCGGCAGACAGCTGGGATATATTTAGGGAGTAGTGAACCAAACCACGATCCACGATTGTCTTAAAGCGCAACTATCTCATTTTTCGGTGATGTTACTTTTGCTGCAGCATCGGAGCCACCTTCTTTTAATCATAGAAAGCTTGCAGTTCTCTCCGGGATAAGTGGGAACTCGTTGCATTTTATTCCCGTCTTTGCAAATCTTATGTGATAGAAACGACAACGAAATGGGTTTCGAAACCATGCACGTGATCAAGTGGGACCACTATCTCGAAAGCAAGTAACTGTCTTCGCCAGTTTATTCTCTAACTTTTGTTTATCCTAATGGAGGTCGGTGTGTATGTGGGTCAAGCGTCATGTAGGTTGAGCAAATGTTTATGCGAAGGGGATGTTCTTAATTCGGTACGACAAAACCGTGCCAGTTATAAAACTACAGTTTCACTCCCGGGAACGAAAGTGGTCCACATGCCACCAGAATAGCTGTACAATCTGGACTAGCTTCCTCTGTCCGTTCGTGGTGGGCTGGGAAGAGCGGAAAATCAGTAGCTTCAACAGCTATGCGTGTGCATGCTTGCGTGCTTTGGGGTGCTCGGTATACGATAAGGAAAGCTGACTCTATGTTGACTTGGTAGTCTGATTCTGTCAATTCGTCAAGAGTATCATTTCCATGAATCCCGTTTCACGGTACTTAAAGATCACGGATAATGTCCCTTAACCAGTGGCGACAGTTTTCTAACCTAGTCAATGTGACTCGCGTCACATGCATACTTGAAAGACCAGGTTTCCAATGAATTGGCCAGCTTAGGCAAAGTATCTTTGTTACAATTTCGGATTGTCGAACAGCTCGACGGCGCACGGGCCGCATGGACTAAAATGAATGTTCCACTCACAGACATCTGCTGACCAGATAAGATGTGACGCTTCCCCCGAGTCGACCTGTGTTAAATACTTCTTTGGGATGATTGTAGCTGGGACCACCTTTTAGTTCACTGATCATATTTTCTATAAAAAGCTCAGGATATTCGTTTTCTGCTGTTGCATCGCTCCTCTTCCAGAGTCTAATGTGAGCACTTTTTTCTTTGCCCGTGAACTCGGACACTCATCCAGGTTTCATTTTAGTCTTATGGGTAGAAATCTGTGAAAGTTAGTTTATTACCATTCCCATTTTGGCTTCCTGTGCACCTTATATTTGATCGCTCTTTCAGGAGTTCAGTTTCGTGCGAAATCCAAAGACGCGAATATGTGAAACTGGATTTGTGTGACCGATCGAAAGTTTGTAACAGCTTTTTCGCATCGCTAAAAGGTGAAATTTGTCATCTACGTGGCACAAATAAGAAGTCGCTTTCGATTTCTTAGTGGTCTCCAACTCCCCGCTAAACATGTCGGACAATAATGATCAATCGCGGCGGTGATTTTTCGTTAAGCATTTCAGTAGGAACTCTTTCAGGTTCCTTAGTGGAATATTTATCTGTAGTTGACTTATCTTAATGTAATCACAAATAAAAGTAATGGTCCTTAGGAGAGATATGTAGCTGATGTCCCCCAAATAGATCCCTCGGCCATTTCTGATATTTATGAAACAGCCCCTGAGACTGCACTGCGCAAAAATCCTCCTTATGGGTTCTAACTTAGCCGAGAATCGTTTGGCCGATTTGCGATGAGACAGTCTCACTATTCAACTAGTCACCGAAGGTGTAGGCCTTACAACCGTACAGATCAGACACTTCGGAAGCAATAAGAAAGGTCCTCAGTGACTTTGGCATTCACACTTTCTTTCGGATGGATAATACTTTAGTGTCACTTATCAAAAGCTAAAGATCAAGTCGGTTTGCAAGACCAAAGCAATTGCATCTACAAAATCAGTTGCAGGGAATGCCCAGCAGAATACATTGGACAAACCAGCAGACAACTAATGACAACGATAACAGAACACAGAAGGAAAGAAAGTGCAGACCTTCGGGCAAGGCAGCCTTATCAAAATTTGAGCGCGATTCAGTCATCACTCTGCATGCCATAGCAGAGGGACACAACATGGATTATGAAAACACTAAGTACTCCAACGTGGATTTAGAACCTGTACTGAACGTGAGTATGCCGAGGTTCTGGCGATAAGCACCCACACCCCATGCGTCAATCGGAATGATGGGGCAGAGATTTCGGAGATCATCATTGTGAAACAAACATTCCAAAGGTCATCATGCTTGTTGACCTCACTACCACTGCGGCGCATGGCGTAACAGACACATTATTTGTCACCCGTTATGCAACTCAACGTAAACACACCCACAGACACACAAATGGACAACTTGACATCCGTTGGGATGTGAACGTTGCCTCAGTTACTCACTAGAATCCAATTTGAGTGGAATGGATGGTAATTCCATTTAAGAACCACATTCGCCGGAGGATTTTCGTCGCTCAGGCAAGGCTAACCTTCAGAAAGGGGGCACACAGACTAAAAGTATTGGTTTTTCCTTCTCAGCAGTATGCGAAACACAGAGAAGGGACGCACTAGTTAAGGGATGGTTGGACAGACGAATACCGGGTACGCATACCTGAAGAGCGGTAATAACCGCAAAATGGATCGTGTTCTTCCGGAGGAATTTTGTTCAGCAAAACATCCGTATGCAAAACATACTTTTGAGAGGAGTTGCTTCAGTTATTTGATTGTAAAACTTGCCTTGAAAAAGACAACCCAAGTTAGTCGAAACGTTGGCGAATTACATCTACCAACAACACTGTTATTTGTATTACATCATTCACTATAAAAACCAATACATGGCACATCGATTTTTCGATACACTCCTTCCGTCGTTCAATCATATTTCCGTTATTACATCTGCTATTATACCTGTAATAAGGCCGGTTGAACATGTGTAACGTTGGCAGTCTAAGGAAATCCCTCAAAACATGAGTCCTAAGCGTTTCCGGAAGGGTCTTAGGACTTACCTCTTTTTGCGTTCATAAATGATAACAAGCTTGTTTGTCCAAAAGAAACATTTATTTTATCGAGTATTCCACCTACGATTATGCATCCATTTATAAGCTGAAGATAATTAGTTGTTAATTTGGGTATTGTGAGTTATAATTACCGTTGATGACGAACAGAAAATAAATGTTTAGGAAGGATTATAATTTACGTAAAAGTCAACCTTCCGTCAAGGGCGTTTATTTGTGCTGAGTTAATCCCTTATCGTGTTAACGTGACACAAAAGCAATAATCCTCTGTCAGCACAAGGTAAAAGACA
This sequence comes from Fasciolopsis buskii, assembly GCA_008360955.1. NCBI lineage: Eukaryota > Metazoa > Platyhelminthes > Trematoda > Plagiorchiida > Fasciolidae > Fasciolopsis > Fasciolopsis buskii. The sequence goes on from LUCM01006553.1 coordinate 29,059, forward strand.
ATTGTTTCGCAACAGAAAAGAGGAGGAGCCAATTTCTCCACTTCGATTGCAAACATCCAATCGATTTTATTCCGCAGCCACCATCCTCAGTTCTCACTAACTCTAGTGAGAAAACTATCAGACAAAAAGTTCACTTATTAATCAAAATCCAATTGCTTATATTGGTCTTCTGTGATGAACACTCACCGATCAAGTCTTCCGTTGGCTGATTTGGTCTATCACTATTCAATGGCTTTTTCATGCGGCGTTCTCGGTCGGACTATTGATTGATGCAATCGTTGGGATGCGGCAGTGGAAGTGTTCATCATTGACCAGGGTAATGGATAAGCCAAATTAAACTCCATTATCCTTACAATATTGAACTGATTAAAAATCTCGGTCAACTAAAAATTTTGAGCTTAACTTTTTCCGGCGTTTTAAATTAAACAAGGCGACCATTTACATAATATAAGACGAATAAACACTGACGTAAATCAGGTCAGGGCACGCTTACTAGGGCGGAAAGTACTCATGTAAGTTCTGTTGCATGAGTTTCGACAAGACTTGCATTTTGCCACTTTCGCGTCGCTGTATGTCAGTTTGTTGCCGTTGCGTTTTCATCTCATTTTTGTGAGAAGCACGACATTGATACTAGAAACTGTTCATCAGGGTGGCTTTAAACTGTTCGGGTGTCTATTGATTACGTCTGTTGATAGGGACTTTTCTAACTGAACTACTTCTAGCCGATTTGTCTTGCGTCTTGGCTAGAACAGAAACAAACACGGAGCAACAGAATTGCGGCAGCCCTGAAACTCACTTCCGAATTGGAGTAATCATGCACATAACATTCTGGTCCTGTAAGGAAACGCGATTGTGTCTGTGTTGTGATTAAATCACCGTGACGTTTCGTTTCTGTTTTTTGAGTACATGGAGTTTATTGCTGACCCCACGCAATCGACCGGAGGTGGTCAAAGAAAGTAGGTCTGTCACCGACATGGCCAGAGATTAGAATTCCAGATGTGTTGGTCACCGGTAGTAGACAGAGACTGATCGTCGCCCGGCGGGCTACAACACGTGACCTAGTTTGACCTTATGTCGTCCTCTGCTACTTCCAGTTCCAGGGACATAGTTGCCCGTCCACCCCGCCCGCCTCGTGTTTGCCCGCATGAGGATGGGGCATGTCTCTCTCTCATGTTTCAATTACATTCGTGAGAAATTCATAACTGTGATGAGCTGTTTACCGCAGCCTGTTGCGGAAAGAGACTGATTTGGAATTTTTGTGACTTCGAGCACACCGTTGCGTTTATTCAGTACCTATCTCCTGATTGTTTTTCACTCGGAATAGAGTCAACTTCGCGCCGGGCTATTTTCTAGTAATATTTAGGGCCACTATTTCCAATACGACAACCGACAAACTGAATCGACACTTTTGTCTCCGTGAGTCATGTTCAGATATCGAAGAACTACGCAAGATTGTTTGTCATATAAGGTTTCCTATTTTGTTTTCGATTCTGAGATATAACTGAACATGGAACACGCAATAATTATGACGTAATTTCAAGATAAAAAGACAATTGATATGGTAATCTAGAAACGTCTGAAATGGGTTCAATCTGGATAGAGAGTAAAAACACATGCGAGTTGGATAATCGAGATGGATTTTAAATAGGAAAAGTTCACCGTTTGCCTACTGCAATTCGAGTCGCCACGTTTAGGCTGACGAGATAGTCATTTGTAACTCGATTTTCCCGGACGAAATTATCGATGAGCTGGCTCGAACTATCGATCTTCTTCGACTGACAAGTACACAATGATCGTGTTCAATTTATATAAGTCATTTGAATATAATCAACGAACATCGGTTTGCTTTTGTCGATTATTCTGCGTCATGCCTTTAAAAACCTGACTTCCTGTTATTCCAACTAGCATTCGTAATTCCAGTCATCCGTACGGTTGATCAGTAAACACGAAATTGGGGGATTAAAACATTACAACAATGCATCGCCCCGGATTACTGGTGATAACGGAGAAGAATGATGAATTTATATAAACCCTAAACTCACAGTTAGTCGCTCGATAGAAAAATCAATAATCATTGGTTTAGTAAATTATCCCTAGAGTGTTGGTGTCTGCCTTTAATCATTATCAGTTAGTAGCATCTTAACTAACCTTTTCGCAAGGGATAGAGACCTTCACTTTCACTCTGATCCAGTCCTTGTCCATTTGAAGTTCCTAATGAACCCTCATCAGTGGAAACGTTCGAAACGCTGCTCGATCTTGGTGAGCTCATTTGGATCAAACCACATGCCCCGTTTGTCAAATATGGTCGTTGGGAGCCGGGAACCGGTACTATATTACGTGAACCGCCTGCGCCCGGTTTGAGTGATCGGAGAACAGCCAGTTCCGCAGCCATAGCCTGACTTGTATTTGTTGTCGTACTGCTAGAGGAGGTGCAAGCAGTGATTGGTTTTATCATTGAGCCGTTAGTTACAACTGCACATTCTTCTAACATCACTGCAGCGGTAGAAAAATCGTCGTCTGTATCTGTACCGTAACTGGTAGCAATCCACTGTTCTGTGTCTCGGGGTTCTGGTCGACTAGGTACAATCCTTGGACGTTTTGCCAATGGAGGTTTGAAATCTCGCTTCGCTTGAATAGTTGCCAGCCGAATTGCTCCTCCAGGCCGATCTTCACACGGTGTCACTGTGGCTGATGTTTGAAACCCAAACGTTCCATTCACATTCGGCAAACTGACATGAATTGCGGTCCGTCCCATGAGATGTTCAGGCACAAGCGTATCTGGTAGTTCCATATCTCGACAACGATAGACGGGAACACCTCGAAGAAATCTTGCTGCCTCCGTTGCACGCAGATTAGTTACTTTCAGCTCAGGAGCACGAGGGTGAACATTGCTATCGATTAGAGGACTTCCTCTTCGATAAATTGTGGTCCCGTCCGCAGCAATCAGGTCCGGAGACTCCTGACCGTCCGTGGTGCGCGTTACTTCCCAGTGGCCATCAAAAAATGGTGTTGTCCCCGCTAGGCGTAACCCACCACCCCATGACTGCGTCCGGCTTATCATACGGCAACTGGGCAAATGCTGCTGATTTGGCGGCTGCCGCTGCTGTGGTTGATCCGTTAATCCCTGATGGTGAGGTGACCTCTTGTCTTGGCGTCCAGTGCGCACCTGTCCATCTTGTTTCCCGTCAGCTCTAAACTTCCGACTTCCTACCACGATTTCTGGTGTATTGGTTTGACTGACAACCGAGCTGACTCGGGTCCCGGAAATTCTATGGGTTTCCTCTCTGGGTGAACCACGGTCTAGTTGTACACATCAGACAAGGGTCGAGAAAGCGAGATACACAAAATAACTAAGATTTAAAACAGAGCTTGGATTAATTGATAGAAAAGTCCGGAAATTTGGTAACCTTTTTCCGTTTCCTCAAACTACAAGCAACGCAAATTAGCCTAGTCATCCAGACAAATAATGTATTGCAGAACGTTACCATAGCAATATGACCAGCATTACAAATGGAGTTATTTATCTTGGTTCTCACCACAAATGGTAATGGTTAATTCGTCCAATCAATACTGGACGGATGACAGTAACAAAGATCATGGGGAAAATACGTGTTGTCGTCTCAAGATTGAGGTACAAAATTCAGTGTACGTATATGTATACACATTAACATTTATATGTACATGCATCGAACAAACCTGTTCAGAGAATGTGCCATCAGAACCACGATGATGAGCAGAAACTGATAGATAAAGATGAAAGAAAAAGTTCTGTTCGGAATTCAATACACGTATGCCAGAACTCTCATTCTTAGCCTCTACCGACAGGAATCAGTGGTGGGCTTGGGCTTACCCGGTTGTTAAGGCACCTTAACTCCAGCCATTGTCCCAACACTTTAATATGCAAAACATTTGAATGATCTAAAGATCTCGTAACTTACTGGAGGATCGATGACTGATTTCTCAGTCCAGACATCCTGGGGGTCCGACACACCCTTCTCCCACAGACTGCCGATGAGCGTAGAGTCGTGAGCTTTAAGCGCCGTCGGTAACTGGTTTTAGAACAGGGTTTAGCCATTTTCCCCAGACTGAATACTAAAGGTCGGTCAACCCAATAATAAGAACTCCGAATCAGTATACTAAATTCGGTCGTTCGTCGTAGCAAACGGGTGAGTTACCAGTAAGTACTGAATTGGCTTGACCCAAGGTACACAAACGAGATTAACGAGAAGACTACAACAAAATGGAAACAAGTTCGACTTGTATTTGCAGTTCATGGGTTCATGTACAAGGTTGGAAACATGCCGATTGGTGGAATACATTCCGTCCAGTTGCCTTCACGGAATATTTGGATTTCACGACCCATTGTCGTCATGGTTCTCACTGGTTGTTCGTCTACATAGGCCAGGGTGAGGCTGTGCCGGATTGCATCACGTGACTTGCACGTAAACTCACTACAGTAAGACTTACTCGACAGAGGTCGTTCGAAAGGCACAGGCATTCGAGAGCATTTCGGGAGCCATTCAGGGCGAATAACCACCTTGAAAACTGAAAATACCCAACTATGACCACAAGGAGGTGCACCATGAAGGGCCTACATTTTAAAAGCTTGCGGTTCCAAACTGCTACTCTTTTTGCCCTAATACATGCTAATAATGTTGCGGTTCTTATCCTAAAATGCGTCCGAATTCATATTTCCTACGCTACCTGGTTAGATGCCTCGTTATTATGCTTTAAGCATAGCATTGATGAGCTACTGTCTGATAACGTAGAAAACGAAGAACAGTTGCTGAGTTGGAGCAGTAACGTAAAACTGTTACCCAGAAGGGACGTTTTTGTTGGTTTTTCATGCCCGTCGAAAATTCTGCCATAAAGCTGAGTCTTTCCTTATAAATAGAGACTAAACCTTTTGCTCTGATCACCCAGTCAATTGAGGCAGTTTCAAAAATTCATCTCTACACTCCTCCATTGTTTTCTCGTGACTTCCGCTGGTTTCTCGAAAGCTGGCTTTAAGTTTCTCAGACTGGATCTCAGCGCTACTGTTCAGATTCCTTTTTATGGAAAACAGAGATTGTGCTGTATATATATATATATTAAAATTCACTTAAAATTCGCAGACAGAGATTACACGTCGACCTGTTTGTTGGTCCTTGAACCACTTGACCAACTAACTGACTTACTTCACGTCCCCAGTGATTAGAAAACAAAAGTATTTTCCAATTTCATTCTGTACTCTTTTTACTGACGAGATAAACAATCTTTTTGAGCTCTTCGATTCACGCAATTCACTTGGTCTGAACTTTAAAAGCAGTGCCTGTTTGATCTATTCTCCCACTGTGTTACCAAAGTAGTTTCTTTTTGGATGTAAACGTGTGCGTGCCATGATAAGGCTTAGGTATAATTTTAAAAAATACCAATCGTTCCCCATAGCAGCACAAGCAACTGTTGTGTCTGTCACTCGTCCAACTCATCCAAATTACCTTTGTAGCCAACCGAGCTGCCTAGGCACACATCCACAAGCGATCCCAGACGAGTGTCCAATCTCACAACGACCATGGAAAGCGCATGGCATTGCTGAGAAATAGGGAATTTCATCTATCGTCTATCCCACGTGCATGACGAAGAGCATCGGGAGTGTTCCGACCCTGGTATTTCGACTGGATTCCTGTCCCATCGTACCCGTCTACTGTTTACTGCATGTTGCTGCTATCTAAGTAAAGTTATCGTAGTTGTATTTAGTGTTTTCCATCACTATATTACACCAACTTCCGTCGTTACCGTGAATGCGGACGGAATCCGCATCCTGTGAAGGACATTCGGTATCCAGTCGGGCTAACTTAATGGCGGAATATGAAAGGTCGCAGTTAAAGTGCTATCTAATCCCAGTTAACAGTGGATATATGCTTGTATTTCAATCTACTGAGTGATAAAATGTACCTACTGCCGTTCGGTCGTTACGCTATAATATGAGTTATCATAAAAAACGGAATAAAACACACCAGAAGTAGCAGTGAGGGAAACACATACTTACCTCCCATTCTTCTGAAGGCGTCCCGTGATTTGGCTGCATGCTGTGTGGCACCACCAGTGGCAGATTTTCCCAACCCTGATCGACCACTGAAACGATCAGTTAGTCCGGCGGGCCCAGCTGGATGATCCATACGTGTCGAATGTGCCGGGCTTGGTCTGGGCATGGGTGCGGCGACTGCCATCCCTGTCCCCGCACCCATACCCATTGATCGACCAGTACCGGCGGAAACAGTCTGACCAGTTTGTTTCGCGGGGCTTCGCCCGACTCGCGGTGTCCCCGTGGTCTGGTCGACAGCACTCGTTCGAGCACCTCCTGACTCGTGGTAAGGCAAATTTGATGGTGCATTATGATTCCACTGGGCACCGTCCATCTGGATATGATGATTTCCTTGAGTTTTACTTCTTTCCGGCCCAGAAATAAGCGCAGATTGTTTATGCCATAACAGTGGTGCATTCATACTGTCCGTACTATTCCATCCCGTATCACCCACACCAGCAAATGCCGTCGACTCATCCGCCCGTGTTGCACCATGCCGTGTATCTTGTTCGGGAATTGAATTGGATTTTGTAAGCGTGAACACCGGCCGAGTTCGTCCGTTACGACGAACGCGACGACCGTCGGTTGCATTCACTGCGGGTGCCGGTTTCTCCAGTAGTGTGCCAGTAGACATTATGTGATTTAGTCGAACTGGTTTGGAGTCCATTGTGGAAATCAGAGAGGGGATAGGGGGATCGGTGCCTTTGACCGCTTGTACACGAATTCGTGTACGCCTTCGACGTCTAATGGCCATCACTGTAAGAGAAAAACGTGCAGGATAGAGTTGTAGGTTGATGAAATCACCCTGGAATGGTGATACTAAGAAGTTAAAAGTCAAAATAATGCTTCCTTAAGGGTTGTGCAACTTTTTGTCATTTAACGGAAGTAAAACAGATATTTGATATCCACGCTGCTTAAACGTTTAACAACACACCTAACTTTGCAATTCGACGTATGCAATTTAACCCCAAAAGCTTTTGTATTGAAATTCACTGAGTGCACACAGTCTTCTTCTTTTTAACTGTCCCTCTGATAAACTGATTCCTTGACTTGCTTATTGGCTGATTATTTGCTGCCGTCGTCTAACAAAGTTCCCCATTGTTACGTTGACTTCAGACATCATAAGCAGAAGAATGTGCACAGAGATGCACATTCCACCGAACATCGATCCTTTTTCCACACAAATGAGGACGTATTTCTACTAACGGCTGATGAATATAAATCTGAATACAAAAACGTTTTTGAAGAAAGAGGAGACAACCGCATATTTAAACCTATTTCGCGGGACACATTCACAAATCCGAAACCAGAAGCGTAACTCTTCTTATTTCATTAACTAACCTCCTATCTTCTTAATGCCTATCCGAAGAACACAGCAAAATAAACGAATCTAGCTATGAATATCATCAATGTATATATTGCAGTTAACTTAAACTACCTGGATTCGCCGTTTCTTCTAAAGACTGGACAATGAGACAATCCTTAAATCTAAACCTCAGCAGTTTTGTTAGAACTTTCCAAGTATTACCGAGGGTTAGCATACGCAGACCCATACTCGAACACCAACAGATTGGTTGTTTCTGGGTCACAGAGCTCTTACAATCGAACCTCGCTAATATGAAACTGACATTAGATGAATAACCGTTTGCATTTTCCCCTCAAGTTGAGCAAAGCCGAAAGGACCTTGTGGATACGAGACGACATCCACTCGACATCCAGACTTCCGATGGGATATGATTGATAAATAAGCAAAATTTATACACTTTGCAGTTTTCTGCAATAAAAGACTTAAAGTTATTTTCAATTGATTCGTTATGCACCATGAACTCATAGTGACAAAACCATGTAAGCACCGTGATCATTTGCGCTTCGGATTTACTGCACTTAAACTTGGATGCCAATCCGGTTGTTTCTGGTGCATTCCTATTTTACCGATAACTAAATTCTGTCAGTGGATTTCGCCGAGAAGCCTGCACTCACACAAACACGGAAGTTAATCCACGACGCACTCACCCACACATGTGACTGTGACCGTGGCCAGAATCAAACCCAAACTTCCGAGGATAGATAGATGGAGCTTTTGTGCGGCTAGTCTGGCCGCTTCAGCTTCTTGTTGTTCCTGTTCTTTGCGCAACTCGTAACTGCTCTTGCCCAGATCTGCCAAACGTCGTCCATCTGGCCCGATTGCGTTTGGATCCATGGCTGACATGCAAGTGGAAGAATAGTTATGGTGCGCGAGTTCAAGTCACCGTAGGGAGACCGTGAGGCCGGAAAAGACGAAAAGAGAATTAGAAAATCACACAATTACAAGCGAAGTAAGACAGACCATAACGAGCAATAATAAAGTTATGATACCATCTTTGCTGTTGTCCACCGGCACCTTAGTGACGACATAATGTCGGCAGCTTTAAGTCTTCTTAATCAAAGATGACGATAGAATAATCAAGAACACCACTCTCGTTAACTGCCTTCTAAAACCTACGATTCGTTCAAATCCTACTCATTTCTGCATTTGAACCATCTCAGCATGTTGCTACAGAAAGAACCATGCGCCTGGCATACTCGTAGCTTGAACACAGCCGAGGCCGGAAACGTATCTGTCTCTTATGTGCTGGAATATTGTCGGTTTTGTGATAGCCTGTTATTTCGGTCATTCAGAGGGTGTAAACCGGACTTTAAAAAAGCCACCCACGGTAACTGAAGGGAGAGCTTAATACAAACACGTAAGAACATACTGCTTTTGCAATCGATAAGTTACAAGTGAATGAATAGGTGCATGAAACATCCTATTTTTTCGGCGCTATTGACTTGCTGTTGACATCCCAGGCATCAGTTTCCAATGGCCCTATTCACTAAGTCGCTTCTAAAAAGAACATTCGTCAAAAACTGCAATAAAACACTTGATACTCAAAAAAGAATTTCCTAAGAATCTCGTATGCTAGCTAGTGCGATAATTCCCGTGTCACGCGCTATTCCGGATATACACAATACCCAGTAAATCGGTAACCAGCAGATAGTAGTGAACTATGACCGAAATCCTGTCCGGTGATTTGTCCGTCAAGTATCATCCATCGGTCATAAAGAAGAGTTGGTGAATACATTCTGTTATTCATTAGCTTCAAGAAACAAACGCTTCCAAGAGACTTCCCGAAAAACATTTTGTGTACGACTTTTGTGCCGGTTGTCAGACTGTTTCACGCTAACTAACGCGCAGAGGGAAGTGCGGTTTTATAACAGCTCCTTTCTGAATCGCGATTTGGAAAATATTTTATCTGACACTTTAGATTTTGTTTCCACCAGCATAGTACTTATCAGCCCGACCAGTTGTCTGCTCCTTTGTCATACTCTACCCTAGAGGAACAAGCAGGATGCGAATAAATCCAAGAACATGGACAAAGCAGAGGCAAGATAGGTGGTCAGAATGATTACCGATTTACTCTGAGTAAAAGTTGCACAAAAATTACATAAACATCTCATCGGTCGGTATTTTATGCACCGTGATTTCAGTGACTTCATTGGTCCACTTTTAGATAGCCGTTAGCCTGGCTCCCTTTCAACCGTAATTCTGACGATCTTACATTGCAATCGTGGACGCCAAAAGTCAACAGTCAAGACTCTGGCACCATCGACGTTTATTTTCGGGACACCTTCATAAATCACTGTTTTACCAATTGTGTGAAGAAATCCCATAGCCACATCAAGAATACAAACCAGCCAACCGCTAGCCGCCATAATATCTAGAATTGATATTACAGTTCATGAAATACGAAACCCAAAGTTAAGAGGATAATTATGAAGATTTTATTACTGTGGGTATGTGTACTTGTGTTCGCGTGTGTCTGCGTGCATCCAAACCAAAATATGGAGATGGTGACTTGAAGCCCAATTGGTCATTGGGCCCTTTCGTCGGTAGATTGCATAAGGCGAATGTCACTCGGTTCACGACATTCAGCGTTGATGTGGATCATGCTGTATGCAGTGTATGAATTAAAAAAGGGAGAGTCAAACTTCCAACCTCTGAAGCTTCAGCAGTCGCGAATGTTCTTATTCGGATGTGTTTGGATCCATTAGATGTCACTCGTTAGATGATCCTAGAAGCTCGATCGCAGTCTATGAAATGATTATGGAGTGTACAAAGATAACTTTGGACATCCTCCGTGATCCGACCCAACTGACTTCGCATTACCGGTGACTTTTTACTACAACGGATACTTGTCGGGTAGTTGAACCGTCAGAGAATTCACCGTAGACGCCCCTGAATGAAAAACTACCATGCACATTTTAGGCGTTGTTAAATTTTTCCTGCACCGCATGCTTGCCAAAAGAGCTTGCTTTAATGTATGAGACAGTTTCGTCTAATAATGGTAGATTCCATTGTTGTTTTGAAACCGCCAGCAAACACTTCCAACAAACTGACATCATGCCCAACCTGATACTTTCACTTTTTACTTTGTTGATCGACAAGGGTGGAAAACCTTACACCACGCATACCTGAATGTTGTTTTCCAATAAATGCTGATTAGGTGCAAGTGCAACAAACAGTTTGTCTGGCTGCGTGATGTTGACCGCATGTTTTATTTTTTTAGGATCGATTCAGTTCATCACTTTTTCACTCCTAACACCAGGAGGTTTTTCATTCAACTAAAACGAATGCATACATGCCTGGACAGGTGACGGTTAAGGGTTCAAATACCCGATATCTGAACATGAATCATAAATGAATCGACCATCCATCTACGGTCTTGGTGATTCAAATGGGAATCATATAGAAAAACTGAGATCGATTTGTACAAGTACGAGAAGGCTGAACTGGAAAATATCGCGTGAATACAACTGATGATGCAAAATCGATCGCACGCCTTTACAGGAAGAAACTTTTGACTTTTACATGCATAGTACCGGATAATCAATAATTTGGGCAGTCCTACAACGCTGGGTCATCAACGGGCACCAAATTAATTTTGTAGCTGCTCTTAGGGCAGTCCTAGAAACACCGAGGAGAAAAACTAAATGAATGCAAAAATATTTCTTCCTGCCGGATGAATCCGTAGCAGTTAGACCGTTGAAGCCAGAGCTATGTAAGCGACATAATCTTATGCAACCTTTGTTGTTACTTTTGCCAGAAAAATGACCTCGTTATTCTCTGACGTTTGGTCGAGCTCTATCCAACAATTTTCAGTTTCTTTTTTATTTTCACATTTGCAACTGAATTTCTTCGTTCACAAATTCGGACACATGCATATATATCGCTCAGCCCTACGACGCGCTGACCCACACTCGCAGATATGGAACCACTGTGCACAAACAGGCCATGAGGTCAACATCGACAACGCAAAGGTGGTCAGCCGGGCAAACAGAAAGGGGGAGCGACTGATTCTCGAAGCCCTCCACTCGAATATCTCGTTCAATCGGCATGTGGAGACTGACAAACATTACGTCATCTTAACAAGACCCCGATGCAGAATAGAGAGACAAACAGACGGACAGCGCACAAAACCGAACGGAACTAGCGATCCCATTCAATCACTCGTTCACGTTTGACAACGAGTCCTAGTTTGGATCGAAACGTCACGATAGACGTATTAACTCGGTGTACGCCTTCTCAGTTCTTGTATATATATATATATATATATATATATATATATATATATATATATATATATATATATATATACGACTGAAATCCAGGGTTCACTTCGAATTGTATGTTCTCAGTTCGTATGAATATTGATTTCCGTGAGGTTCTGATCGCTGAGCTTGACATTTAAATGGCAAACCTTTGATCACCCCCCGAGGGGACATCATTACCTCACCAGAACTGGTGATTAAACGCCTAGTTCAAAGATCACAGCTTCACGTAAACAACTGGATAGTGGCTGCAAAAATCTATTCCCCGAACTGAATAGCATGTAAATGGCCGGATACATTTTGAACAATTTTAAAGTACTGTGCGGCTGTTCATATCTTCTCGTGTTTACCTGGTTAAATGACAGTCGTTATTTTGCCTTTTGTCTTTTTCCGGCTATACAAGGTCAGGCAGAAGAAAAAAGCGTCTTGTTTCGAGTTCACAATCGTGGATGAGATTTAAATTTAATGTTATTGGGAAACCAGTGAATAGGACCAATGACTGCAACCGTCAATGTCAGCGACCACACCCTCGTGGAAGACAGTAACCTGAGCTACGGCAAACACAACATTCAAAACCACAGGAACACAACGGTCCTATACCAAAACGTGGGTGAAATAAATGCATGGCTGAAAACGTGCCTATCATTTGGATAACTTTAACAGATTAGTAATGCAATTCACACCATGTTGGATAGATACCATTCAGTTGTATAAGATGCATATTTACCGGTCTAGGGAACACTACATCCAGGTGACTATTGGCCAGAGGATTAAAACTCACAGAGTGCCAGGCATTGTTGCCCTTCGTCTTGCCGTTGTGGACAGTTTGAAATCCCATCACACCAGAACGCTTGAGGAATGCAAGTATCTCGATCACATGCAACCCAGTTCTCTTCACATGGATTCCTGCCTGAATGAGAGAAGGTCATATGAAAACATGACGTTTTACTTCAAGCACAAACACGAAAGTTTATTTTACCTGTTAATGAGTGTTTCACGAATCACTATTTGACGAATCGCACTGGGCGATGGGGATCTACTCAAATTCATCTCGAAATACGAAGCAATGTTTGACCGCATCCGATAGGAGAAAACGACACCGCCCTTCTACTGGTCTAAGCTGCAGGAGGCAGACGCCGATGTTGCCTGGTCAATCACCAGATACAGAGAACAGAAATACTACTGGAAAATAAATGATTTGGTGGAAGTTCAAGACATCCATGACAGGGAGCTCGCATCAGTTGGCAGAACCGTTAACCCTGGACTGTTGTTCCTTGTTCTTTATAATTCCCTAATTTCATCGAACACAGTTAGAATGTTTGGAGAGTCAATGCAGGAACGTATCGAAAGAATAAGAAATGAAGTTAACTTGGTGGTGTTTCTGTCTCGGTGCAATTCTCATTAATCATGCCTTAGAAAGTCTAACTTGTTCTGCCGGGTGAAGTTTCTTGATTAGGATTTTTTACAGGAAAACACTACTCACCAACGAGAACCATGAAACTAGTCTACACCTGTTTCACCCGGCTTGTTAGCAATTGTCGGCAGCTGCATCCGTGGACCTTGAGGTGGGACCCGGACCAGGGAAAACCGAATCTAACAACTTACGCAGTGGTCTATCCAAACTAAGTTCTACCAGTCTCATGAGTGCCAATTTTGCGTGATAAAGCTCTCATTTATTCTTGATTTCCGCTAGCTGACTAATCATTATTCACAGGGCACAACTGACATTTTGATCATCATAAGCCGAAGTTTAAGCGGAATATTTATTAATTTTTGATCAGGTTAGAAAACCGATCTTTAGTGCAGGAACAGCGTCTGTCTGTCTGCCCAGAGCGTTAAGAAAATAAAATACAATACGCCATAGGGAACGCAAATCACCAGAGCAAAATATGACTAGCTACTTAATCCCTGTTTGTCTTTCATCTGTGAATGCTTTTGTTAACGTATACACACGAAGAATGTTGTTTCGATTGGTATTGATTTTCGTGATTGTATTCTTAAAGTTGTATGCAGTAGTTATAATCCTCGGAAACATTTGCAAGCAATATGCGTAACCATTAGGGAGGAAGCTTCTCGAGATAACAAAAGACGTCTGAATATCATATAAACGAGATAATATTGTCTTGAATATTACAGAAAACTGCTCGGGACGTCTGTGATAATTTGTATTTGATTGACTGGAGCACAATCCGAACACGTTAAGTGGAGTTCATAATTAAAAATGTCGTTAGTATGGGTTCGGGTTTCAACTAATTCGACGTATATTGGACTTAAAAAATTAAAACCAATTAGCAGATCAAATGAGAGATATTCCGCGAACCGGTTAACCGAAAAATCTTGTATGTAACAATTCAATCAGTCACTTAATCATTACACATTATTAAGGCTTACGCGACGGCGTGGTTCGTTTTAGAATGCTTATCTGGAATTCGAACTCTGGCATCTGTTCCAAATAGGGGAGTGTGACTTGCCGTCCAGCGGCTGATTTGTCCACCACGTGTTCGCTGGCCACTGTTCGACGTTTTCTTGTCAGGTTCATCTTCGGGGGTTCTTCCAAGATTGAAGGAAGCAGAATCCGAATCACAGCACGCGGATGTCGAAAATGGAAATGCCGTTGCCATTCCATCGCTTTCTCGGTTTTTGGCAAGCCGACCGTATCGTCACAAAATCGACGAACTTTCGGACATGGTGGTGAATAGGCTGATATGCTCCATTTCTCGTAAACTTCAAACAGTGTATGTCGGCCGTCGATAATGGAGCTGGGATCTTGGATGGCAATTTTGTTCAAGCGAAGGTTCACATCTGTTCATGGCGGACGGGAAAGAAAATAACGAGTTAAATCACTCAGTTAAAACTAGTTTGATTTTTACTACCATTAACCTCGCATCAAGCTGGTCTGGTTTCGGTTGCTACTATACAACGTCTTCTGTTCAAAGAAGACGAGAAACAATGGACGATAATCTGTAAATACCAAGTTAAATAACGATGTAGAAAACCGAGGATTTGGAATGCAAGAACGTCATCGACGGGGGTGCATATAACTTACTGTCTCCAGCTTTCTCGCGAGACCCTAACCCGACGGCCTACGTGCACCCACATGAGCCAGTCCACTGATTACAGCTTTTGTCCCTCTTGTCATGTTATCAACTGCCCACCGAGAGTCATCTTCCAACCGATACCTATCTCAAAGCCAGCGTACAACGGGGCAGTCGTTCTGTGAGGATACACAAGGCATGGACCAACCACCTCAATCTATTCACATTCAGTTCTTTTTCTAAAGAGTGGGCTCGATATTTCAATACCCTACTCTTAACCTTGGTTTACTGAGAAGGTTCTCCCACCAAGATTTTTTTAAATATTAAAACGATGATGGTTCGCAAACACCAGAAGACTTCGCACATTTGGTCTAAACGGCCATTTTCCCGAACGGTATACCATGACCGGCTTTACTCCTGGTGTTTATGCTCAACATATGATCGATGACGAAGTGCCGCGTCTATGCCAACAGGGACCTCTGTATGCTTGAAGACATTCCGTCCGATGAACGATCACTAGCTGAGATGAAACTACCCAAGTAATTGAATCTATTTACTTCGCTCAGTTCTTCATTTGCAAAAACAAGATTCGGTTTCAAGCCAATCCAGTCCCGCGAAATATATTTTACACTTTGAAAGTGCAAAACGCATCCCAAACATGCTCTGTCGCTCAGACGGTCGATAAAACCTACAAATTACTTAGGTCTTTATTCGATAGAACAGCATCGCCTGTTTATTCTAATTCGAACAGTTTCCTGTCTGAGTAGATACCAATGCCATTATTCTCAACTTATGATCATTAAAATCATAAAGTTGAAGAGAACAGATTAAAGGGGAAACCCTGACGAACGCCAGTTCTGGTCGTAAAGACGGGTGAAAGATCACTGCAGGCACGAATTCCTCAACGATTGTTCGAATACTCAGATTGGATGATTTTCTCGTGCACACCCTTCACGGAGAGGGGTGCCACAGATTTGCACCATGGACTAAGTCAATAATGATAGGTTGGCTGAATGTGTACCTGTGTCGTAAGAATTGTCGCGGAGTGAATATTTTGTCAGTACAATGCCCATCGAGACGGGAACCTGACTGACTCTCACGCTGGCACTAGACAATCGGCAGAGAATAGTGTCTAGAACCAGTTTGGATAAGAGACCCACCTAACTAATTCCCTCGTAAATTTCAAAGGAGCACCTATCATTTTCCTTTAAATCTGTACAGTCACCGATTCACAGCTAATTCGTTTGCCCGAAACGAAACTGTCACCATGGATTCTCTCCTAGCGCGAAGCATTATCCTGTGTTGTGCAATTTTATTGCACGAATTAAAGCGATGAACTCGAGGTGTGGGGACTTGATAACACGTAGCCCACCGCTTAGCACAGTCGGTAAAGCCGGGTTATACACGAAAAAAGTTACTGGCCGGACAAATTCTCTGCTTCGTCACGCAGGCAATATCGTGGCTCGTGGGTCTAGGTAGACAGTAAAGGAGCAGAAGGGAATATCAACGAATCTTAGAATTAGATTAGTGAGGAAGATAAACTTGAATGAAAGTCAGAAAATAGCCCGAATCCAAGCAAGAATTATTGATCGTTTTAGTCTTGGTGCACTCCATAGCACGTTTGTTTTTCCCGAGTAGCTAATTTCCCAAAAAGCCACCGGAATTTTGCTGACATTAATATTATTATAATTTAGGACAGAAGAGTAGTGGAATATTCCCCCGAAACATCACTCGATGGCCCTGATTGCTAATAAAACATCTGTCGACGAACGAAAGTATCCCATTTCAAACCCCTTTCAAGTCTCTTGGGTTGAAATGATAGCTAACCTACCTGAGGTTAATCGTTGTTCTGGAGCAGGTCCAAAAAATGCCGGAGACTTTCGAAGACAGCGGAAACGAGGGTTTTCATCCAGTAGCCGATCAGGATCACAGGTCCATGAAAATGATTGTGGTGCCTTAACTTGATTGACAAACATTACGATCTAGAACGGGGCGGACGTTTGTAGTGAGAAAAATAGTAAGGAAATTATCGACAACTCGCATGGTTCCGGACATCGGATGAACAAACTTCTATTCAATGTTTCCGTGCTAAACTCAGTCAACAAGTACAATAAATTTCATCCTTTATCCCAAATCGGTTATGCGTCACAAGTCGAATCAAACAAAATTGACTGACTGACTGACTAGCTGAAATTTGTGGTTGAATTTAGTGATTAACTGGCATTGCTGACTGACCTTCTGTCTGACTGGGTGATTATCTGAGTGAACGACTAACAAAACGACTTTTTAATTGAATGATTGGCTGACTGTGGAGAACGACCGACTAGTTATTTGACTGAATTTCTGACTGACGGACTTTTATGATTGACTAAATGAGTGATTTAATGACTGATTCATTGACTGACTGACTGGGTTTGGCGAGTGGCTGACTGAATTTTTTGACCAAGTGACTAAGTGATTTGCCTGGTGTCTGACTTATTTACTGACCTTTTATCTCACGGTTTTCAAATCCGTGACAGAATTCCTATGGTTGACTATTCATTGATTTATTTTTGTGACTGTCTGACAAACTCGTCGGTTTTTTTTCTATGATAGCTTGTCTGTTCTCTTTTCAGCTTTATGTTTGGACTCACTCAGTAGATTTTAGTTACATGATTTCTGCCCGTATTCAAATGACGTCTGACTCTCAATGTTTTGAGAGCTTGCGTACCAACTCAGGGAAATTTCTTGCAGAAAGTGGCGTTTGAACTCCAAAGTAAATATGAATTAGACATACGTTTCGAATCACTTCCCACCCTCAGTGATTAATAGACGATCCTTTGTCGTCATCAACATGCAATGATTTTCGTTGCCTTCGTGCCTGCTAGTATTCTCTCTTCACACAGGTTATTTTGTACAAGGGCTCACTACTGCCAGTGCTAGGAGTAGTCAGAATAATACCTAGAACATCTATATTTGAATGCGTTATTGTGACACGTCATACCATAGCGATATGGTAACCTCACTCACATTTGTTCCATTCGGTGCGCGGATATCAAACGCAGCCTCTATTGGCAAGTGCCGCAAATCTTGTGAGTAGTCTTGTAAGTTTCCAAGGAGAAAATTCTGGTCTAGTTTCCACGTTTCACCGGCTTGCATATCCATTCGATGTCGGAATCCTGTTTCAGTATATAAATTAGAAAATCAAAGAGAATTATTTACTTGTGAATAGAGATGAAGTTTACCGTTTTCATCTATTTACGATTCGCAGCTGTCATTTTAAACTGTCTGGGATCATTTGGAGTGTTATGCTTGTCCATCGCATCGAGCACGGATCGCTTTGGTCAATCCGTAAAGTTGATTGTGGATCTGAGGACACCTTATTGCGCGTATACACATGCATAAACACACACACACACAGAGGGAGAGAGAGAGAGAGAAAACATGATACGTTCGCAATTTCGATGTTACAAGTAAAACGAATCGCGTCCAGGCACAGTAGACATTGGCAATTAGCTCCGTTGCCAACGGTAAGGAGACAGCTACAGAAGAACACAGGTTGATGAACAAGTTCGTTTCCATCGTATCAGAGCCATTTTCGAACAACAAGTTAAATACCTCGCATGCGCACGTATATAGATACATGACAGGTTGTTTCGAGATCATTGGGTTGAAGTTCACCATGTGACCAGATGTTGATGGATTGTCGATGTAACCGAGCGACTGAAATGTATTATCTGAAGGCATATCACCGACGGCAGACTGAATTCCCAATCAGTCTCAGTTTCAGTAACTTTGCCCAAGTATTGAATTAACGCTCCTGTATGCGGTATTTGATGCCAAGAGATCCGAATTAGCATGGAAACGGAAGTGCCAGTGACCGCTTCAGTCCCACTGGTCAGCTAAAAATGCACAAGACCTCGCTTACCACTACTCATGGAGGATTCCATGCAGTTTATGTAGTAGCAGGACGAACCAACAGACGGACCATTTTTATCTTTTGCTTCATTTATTAATGAAACAACAATGTACATCAATTTTCATAAAGGGTCCGCGGCCAGCAGAGGGCTGCCAAGTGGGAAAGTTGACCGGCGGTGGGAGGATGCGAACCGCGACCTTTACGTCCAAGCGCCACGACCTTATCCTTTTGACCACCGCCGGCCTACTGTATCTTGGAAACATGTATCCGCATTCGGTGGTCGCATTGTTTGATCTAAGAAATTGTTCTCTGAGTCTACTTTGCCCGATTAACCTACCCACGTACAGGCAAGCAAGAATGCTCGCACCGTTGGCTGATGCACCACCTCCGACTGCATGCAAATCAATTGCTACCAGGAAATTCACACTTCCACATGTAATTTATATGACAATGCGTCTTAGAACACATACAAACACAAATGACTGGTTGCGAGATGCTAAGCCCAAATGTTCAGTGCGTGCAGTAGGGCCTACCCGTAAGCTAACTCATTACTTTATCCCTACTATTTAGAGAACTGAGTATTTTCTACTAATAATCGAATCACTTGTTTGTCTGTGTATTACCTAATATTAAGATATAAGAAATTCAAATTGGCATCAACGCCATTGTAAAGTGTACTTTACGGTTGGTGATAGATGTCTCACGGCTGGCTACCATGCCTGACCCATTAAAGTCATATATGAATTCAAATCAGTCCAATTTTCAGAGTTATGGTTAGCTGGTTTTCCACCTCCATCTTCTACCACACTCAAGGGTGGAGTAGGCATACTGATATGAACCAAAATTAAACGGATCGGTTTTCCGATTTTACCACTGAGTATTGTGGAAGTGTTTAGGCAAGTTTACTTTATTTTGATTGTTGTAAGAACAAAATTCTCATGGAATTTCGACCTTCAATACTATGTTGGCAAAGATGTATAATGCTAATATACAAACTGAATATATCAGGTCACCGCTATTTCCGTTTGTCATTGCCATTCGACGAAAACATGGAAATTCCAGTTGCTCAACGAAATAAGCTATATAATCAATTGATGTCGCTCTGGAATTCATGGATACTCTTAGCCGAAAATGCCCTTGAATGCTGCACATAAATCCACGGTGATTGTAGGTGTCGAATGTTTTTGCAATTTGCAAATGGAAACTGTTGCCAGTTGTTTACGTATGGAAAGACTGTGAGAGGATTAGAAAAATGGGGGCTGTCCAAACAGTCAAGTTTTCGGATAGGTATGCGGAAGATCATTGTTTGTTTTCGGGATTTTGGTATTGATTTCCGAATGCAAAATATCTAGTGTGCGAGTACTTTGTGTGTAGCCGGACAAAACACTGCTCCGAATAGACTATCAGTCCGTGTATTCCTCCTAGTTTTATTCACACAAAACAGCCACTTACTGGCTTTATGTTAATCTGGTGATTTGCACGTATATCGCCGATGACGGTTCTCTCAAGTGGTTTCGATTTTTCTAAATCTGCAATTTTCACCTTCGGCTCACTCCTTGATTCTTTACCTCTTTGCTTATCTTTTCGTTACGTTCTCACTAACCTGAATTCATTGCAAAGTCCTTCTTTCATAAGACACGTAACAATGCACTGAATACAGCCTATGTTGACTGAGTGACGCGAATGACCATGTTCATCATAGAATACGATATATGCCTGAAGATGCGACAATGAAGATGGGGTCAGCTGTTCCCCAAAGACTGCTACCGATTTTTTAAGTTTATATTTGGCCTACTAAAATATAAATAGTAAGTGATCTAATGCAATGAATTTAAGGTCCACCACAGTTCTGCTTCCAATTTCGTATGCTATCGCTTCGGTGTTCTCACTTCTGATTGGACCGGCCAGGGAGGCCGTAATCAGTACTAGGTAACAATCCAAGTGGCTGAATAAACAAAACGGGAAAAGAAATGGCTAATAGTGATCATTAACAATGAACAAAAATCGCGAGTTCCAATGGAGTACAAACACGGTCAGGAGACCAAAATTCACAATATGACAACCGGGTCTTTGGTCTGTGCTAGAAAATATACTTACGGAAGACGTGATCTGATGGCGTGTCATAGCCTGAAATAAAGAGTACAGTGGTGGGGTGAAAATAAGAGTCAACATGATCAAGGATTATAATCAAATGCTATCGCTTCAACCTATGAAAGGTGCAATTACCGACGTGAAATTAGTTCAGAAATCTTGTGAGTTTGTGTGCTATTATGTATTAAAAAAATGAACACCTTAAAGGCAACAAAAATGAAATTAGGTGGAAGTGCTACTATGAATTTATCAGAATAAGGATAATATTCGTAAAATGAAAAGGGTGATAAAAGGGTTTGCTTGATCAGCAAACTAATTTTTGCTGCGCATGTTCATCAATTGAGCGATCATCTGCCCTACTAATGTTTCCTGCAGACAAATCGTCTATCACAGGAGACTATATATCTATTCGTCATAGGCTTGCAGTCGTTTGAAAGAGCAGTGGCAGACTGGGATGATATCATCTGATGTTGAAGATCAAAAAACCGTTGAGAGTCAGCCAGGAAAGCTTAGCTGTTATGATGTTCGAACAGCACACACTTGCCACTCATTCGCATCCCATTTCGGGTGCAACTAGTATGTGCTCCAAGCGCTTCATAACAAAACTGAAACAACTGTGCAGTGCTGTCACGAATTATCAGCAGCTGATCAACACTCAGTACCTCAAGATGGGTAATTTACTTTACAATCAAATTTTCTACCACGGATGAGAATAACGATTTCACGGAAATTTAGCGGCCACATTCGTTCTTATCCTTGCGGAGGTTTTCCGTTTACAACGCTTTTACGCGAAGAATGATCAATTTGTCCGCGGGTTAACATGAGACGGGAGCAAAAATGTCTTCCTAACACTACAAAAATAGCAAAAGTTCTATATGGCATTACTAACACCTAAGTGACCAAACTTGCGGCATACATGCAATGATCGTCCAGTTAGCATCCCGCGTAACAGAAATAGCATACAAGGAAATCCAGAACAGCATAATAATGACGTCATTACCCGGGTTTTCCTAAACAGAACCTGTAGAGGTTGGAGAAACTCGCAGGTGTACCTAAGTGCAATTTTCGTCATTCTTTTCCCCCAGGTTGCAGTGTATGTCCATTTTGGAAGAATGGTTTTCTCAACTCCCGTGCACATCTCTCGGCAATGTACAGATTAACACCTCAAATTCTGAACTGATATCAGAGATCTATGGGTAAAATGGGTTCCGGAGTTGTTCCGCTGATATCAGACAAATTAGCGCCTTTGCATCTCCCGTGCAAATAATGTTATTGTTGTTGTCGTTCTTTTTGGGAATGGTAGTCGTGGTGCTGATGGAGGCGGCGGCCGTGGCGGCGATATGAAACGATCAAGTAACCATCTTTAGCATTCACCTTATGTTAACCTAATGCGACCGCTTTTGTGGCCATGTGGTTGTGCGCTTGTTAGCAAAAAAACGTGGCTGCATTCACTGTGTATATGTCCGCGCAGCGCTTGGGCCTCTATACAATGCTTGCTCGGTGCGAGCAGGATGGCGGAGAACCGCATACAACTTGGGAGCGCGTAGAGGAACGGACCCGGTCGGACAAGCACCGTGACAGACCTGGACAAATAAATTTCCTGAAAGAAGTGCGCTAGACCATTTAGTTTTCGTCCTCCACTTCTCGTGTCCAGCATTTGTGACGTAATAGGAGTCCGCCCTGGCTACAACTGGTCTAGATGTATGGCCGAAAGTGTAGTATTAATTGCACAGCTAGGCACGGTTTTGTATACATCGATATCATGTCTGCTCGAACGGACGAATATTAGGACAATAGGCAGTATATTTGACAGTTGAGACTCGCCAATCTGGGACGTACCGTTAGGCATGACTAGTCCCTTGGAATGCCAAATACCACCTGACTGATGAGTTCGAAGCACCGAGCGGTTTTAGAAACTATATACTATAATATACTATCGGCACAGCAACTTATCTACAGAGGAGTGTGGGTGTGCGGGAAACGCTCTACAGAATACACTGTTGACGAATTGATTATTTCATTCCCAAAAAAACTCATGCATGTTGAAATGATCGTGCTACTCACTGAAAAGCTACTTAAATTTTTCGCGGCACCATTTTGCGAAGGCAAGTAATTATTAAGAAAAATAACCATTTCCACATATTGATACCATCTGGGAGGTGGACGATTAGTCCCGAATGCTACATGAATGTAATGTGTAATGTAATTGCAAACTAGTGCCATTTGATGCTTTTAAAATGAACTAACCATTGGTCAACAGTCTGCTTGTTTTCATGAAATAATTCGCCATGTGATATCATCGCTCAACTCACCATAAAGAAACCATGGAAGCACTGTACAGCTGTTTCCTCTTTTTTAGGAATCATCAGCAGTGCATATGGACCGCGCCCGAACTGGGACGCGGACCCGGAACGAACGACTCCGAGTCGAACGCCTTAGCCATTACGCTACCGGACAGGCTATGGACGGTTTGTTGAACTTCACCACATGATGCTGTTGAACATATTCGTCACTGATTTGCACGGTTACTGTCCGTTAGCTCACAGCGATCGACCCCTGCTTGTTCTTCGCAAGGTGTTACCGCCTTAACCAGACCTTCTGCCATCGATTCCGACGAGGCGGACCCAATCATTCGTCGTTCGGATTGTAATTGCCTATCTAACTCTTGCCCGGAGATATGTCTATTCCGCCCCAGAATTCAGGTCAGAGGATTTTGTGCTCTTGATCGGCTTTCTTTATTCTAGCTCAAATCGTTTGTTTCTTAATCAAGCAATAATAGATCAAAGGCCTCAGACAAGCCAGTGCGCTTTTCCTATTTCACTCAAAATCACTTAGTCTTGCGCAAAGCGCAGTCAAAGATTGTATAGATATTCGATCATATCTTGCATTCGCCTAGTTCAGCATTCACTCAGATCATTGCGTAATGGCCGTACCATTGCTTGGCTTGGCACTGCTGACCTCCCGCTGATTAGTATTGATGGCCAACGGATTGATTGCTGACCAAATATGGCCGGAGCACATCAGAAGCCCACTTACTGTCTTTTTATGAGCTTTGATTCCCTTTCCGTAGTTCGTTGTTCGATCGATTTTGCGAAACGTATACGGCCAATTTTGTTTTCTGGCATTTCATTAGGCCATGATCTGACTAACTTCTAAATTCACGTGCCGAAGACGAGCTTGAAAGAATGTGAATCACTCTGGAATTCTATCAGCTGCACCAATTACTGACCACATTGCCACACAAGCTCCGAATACTTTTGACTGGATTCCGAATGACTTTTGCATGGTTCTGAAATTCTTCAGAAAGTGGCGACTGTGAACAGACACGGAAAAATGGCTTTCGTCACATCGAAACAAGGGCTTCCTCAGTGTTATGTGAATAATTCCCATGAATGCGAACTTTAAATTACTTAAGGTTTTCTCAAATCTCATCTGAGATACGACCCTTTGCATTTTCGTATCAGGACATACATGAAATTCCGTATAAGCTCTATTTATTAGCATTTTTTCCAAGGGTTACGGTGTTCAACGAAAAGTCGTTCGTCCCAAATTAGAAGTGTACGCGATAGTCAGTGAAGATGATTTTAACAAGCCTGGTAAAATCGAAGTGTACGAGGAATGCTTCCTTGGTTTCCAGTGGTCAGTTGCGTAATGACCCTGCACGTGAAATGATTGAAAATCACACCAAAGGCCTGCGACCTAATACTACCGAGGGAATAATTTATTGTGAGCTGCCTTGATTGTCACAACAAAGCCAGGTGAAAACTAAAATAAGAGGATGGGTATGGCGGATGCACTTGGATAATCTAGTTCCATGGGTGGCATGGCCGATTTTGTATGCGACGTACAATCAGTCTGTCCTCCCGGCGTACCACTGAACGGTAATTTTCTGTCGCACGACTCGTTACCACACGTGATCCGTTAGGATTTTATGCGCATTTTTGTCGCCTTGACTTTCAAGGTCAAACCTATCTTTTCACACCAACCCCATATAGCTAGCATCGGCGGTTCTGGAGCATGCCCATTTCACTCTACTCGTAAAATTAGCATCTCATAAACCTGGTTGACTAAGCCCATCTCTCAGGAGTATGATAGAAATGGGCCTGTTTATTTTTTGGTTAATTGGTATAACCCCCATCCTCATTACTATGATAAATATGAGAAGTTAAATGAAAAGAATTACGATTAATAATTTGCTATGAGAACATGGACTGGTATGCAATTCACTACGTTGAAGTTCCGCCAGTAGCATCCAAGCAGTGCTCCTTCCATTAGACTCATGCTTGACGTTTGTAATAAAAAATGACCACAAAGTGCAAAGAAAACAATACACAAGCATATATATAAATATATATATATAGAGAGAGAGAGAGAGAAAGAAAGAGAGGAGATAGGTTGGACTATGGTCCTCACTAATATGGCTGTCCATCGTGGCAGTCGCACGCAGATCCGTGAATGCATTACTACGCACATGAGTAAATTCCGGATTACATCTGTATCGGACACATGCACGTACGCTTCCACAAAAAGAGGTTCCAAACGTGCCAATGATTTCCCACATACCGTATTATTCAGAGCGTTAGATGCAAACCAACCAAAATTTGAAACACCAGCTCATTTATCCGTTTATCATTAGTTCAGTATATCTGTTACTCACGAACCTTCGCACTTCACCACTAGTGTCAACAAACTATCTACGAGCTTCAGTTTTTTTTCAGCGAAAACCTCATTAGGCACATCAGAAGGGCGCAACTGAATACCCTTGTTTTGGACAGTCCAACTGTTAGCTATAACTAACGTTGCGTGATAAGTCGATTAGGGCTATTTCAGCTGGACCATGTGTAGTTCTTGTGAGAATAGCGCGTTGTAGTTACGCGAATCTACCCGACTCAGTCAGTCAATGGCTCCTTGACAAGTAATGCAAACGGTCAAGTTCGCTACCGATAAGCAATCGGACGGCCAGAGTAAAGGATTCCATAGTTTAGTATGCCAGCCGTTAGTGGGTGGACCAGTATACGTTGCTATTTATTATCACTCGATTAGCCGTTTCTGTTACTCAGCTGCCCTTCACTGGTGGGATTAGCCGTGGAAGATACACTAGAAACAGAAACGTTCACCACAAACGGCTTATTTTAATTTATAGTAAGGTCCTGATACACTCACGAAAAAGCGACCGCGACAGGTCGAGCAATAAGTACCTGCTCAGCACAGGAGTAACCACGACAAGTGGAAAAACAGGACTGGCGCACAATCTCACAGGAGTCCGCCTTTATTTGAACTGGGTTCAACCACGCATAAAGTACCTTGCACCGATAGGGTACGCGGACGCGCAAAGATATGAACGCCAAAAACACGAATGCAGGAAACGGTGAGATCAGCGTAATCTTAGGACAGACCATGAAGGATCGGTCTGAGAATTTCGGGTACCCAGATGAAGTGGCTTAGTGAAAGTTCAGTATAATGGAACGATTCGTGAACTTCCAAAAACAGAACGAAGGAGCGCAAAAAAGAAATTCTTATTCCAAACAAACATAAGGCGCACTTTCCAGATGACCTATGGCTTACTAGGTTCAGATGAGAGGAGAACGGATTAGGAATTATCTGAGGGGTAGAAAAGTACACCAGGCAGGCGACGGATAGCGTGATTGTTTAGTCCGTGAGTGCAATGTGAAACCAAAAAGAATGAATGATAGATGGGTGGAAGACAAATAACGAGCAACTATGCGTGAGAATTTCCTGTACTTCTTCATTACACCTTTCGAATTTTAGTGTTACTTAAGGTCTTGTGCAGAGTTCTCGTTTGTATGACCAGTTCCAACCGTGCGATACTTTGCATGCAAACAATAAAACGAAAGCAATGAATTTTCCAACTATGAAGTTACAAAAACGCATAATCTAAGTTTTCAGATGAGTCTGCTTGCTATGTGAAACCGGGTTTACGATAGTTACCCACTCCCATCCAATGTGCGTGTCAACGGCTTCTCAGTCCCACACCTATAGTTGTTTATTCAATTCCTCATTTGTGCATTGGGCGTAGGACCGCCCGCTGTTCATCAGTGAGTCTATGGCTGTTAATGGACCTTATTCTTCAGGGGAATTTTTTCCAACAAACAACAAAAGCTCAATATGATTTGGTTACATACTTTTGACAGACAACTGCTGATGAACAGACGTAAAAGTCAAAAGCCCCTGATCCCATCTGAACTGTGTACTACACATGGAAGCCACCCACGCATCGTAGCATTTTGTGTTCCGGCAGCTGAAGTTCAAGGATGAGCCCAATTGTATTGCCAGAAATAGCCCTAGGTTCGAACTTTATAATTGCGAATTCGAATCCCTTCAGAGTCAGTCAATTTCCTCGATTGGCCGCCCTCAGTCGACTGCGGCCTTTTCTCTAAAAATGACACTTCTTGTAATTTTATTGATGAAAGAAGTAAGTCGATAAACGTGATGCTAATTAATGGGTGAGGGAAAATTGCAGTTAGAGACGGAAACCAAATTGTGGAGAACGTCCAAACACGGTAAAGTTTTTCACAACACCCTTAACCATCGGTTGGCTTCATAAATGGCAAAAACATGAACTCGAACTCTATCGGTATTCTTCTACAGCCTTAGATTACCATGTGACGAGAAGAGATTAGAAGTTAAGTTTGGTGAACCGAGTACATAAAAGCCTCAACCAGAAAGTGAGCAAAACATCCTTTAACTTGTCGGGAAAATTGGCTTAAAATTGGACTAATTTTTTGATTGATTCTAAAGTGGGACACGGTCGAAAAAATTGCAGTCATTCACGGATTACACTATCACTCAACCTAAATGTTCACGCCACGCCCGCCCGCCCATACCCATGACCTTGAGCTCAGCTTCATCGCCCATCGAAGCCTGTCTCATAACCTGTCACCATGTTTGTCATTCGTTCTGAAGAAATCCCGGATATCTGTCTCATTTGAATTAAGATTATCTTTATATTGCCGAGAGAAATAAAACACAACGTGACAAGGCAAGCCAGTGTTCCGCGACTGGATACCGCACCCCTGATGTGCAGTGTGCGTATGATGCCTGCATCCTCAAGTTTACTCAGCTGAACTTCTTTGCTTGGTGTGGAAGAAGGGGTTGCTGACACAAAAATACGAGCTTCCGAAGTTGTCACTCGTCTTCTCAACCTCACATAGATCGACTCCCGTTGCGGTTATGAACCATTAACTTCGAACTAGTGGGGAATCGTTTTTAACCTCGCAACTACTGACCAACAGCCAACCAATAAAACACTAAACCAACAACAGGAACAGACGCATCCACATCCTGTCCCTGTCACGCAAACAACACACCCATGCGTTCACCCAGAGGCCCGCAAACGGCCTACCCGCCGAACCATTAAGCGTCTCATCTAGCCGCCGCACTACGAGCTAGGTAAAACAGTACAATGTTGACTTAAGAGCCCGTTCAGTCTCTTCTCTTGGCTCATGCTTTTGTGCGCGCGCGTGTGTATGTACAGGATGATTAACGATCGAATCAGATGAATTCACCTAAGTGGGAGGTCTTTCAGTACTTAGGTGAGGCACCCCAGCAAACATGCACACACGAACACTTAATACGAACGGTGCCAGCTAGCGACGATACTTGTCGCTTAAGACAATTTTGGGCGCCGCGATACCAAAAACAAAAAAGCAGCTACCAAATCGATGTGCGTGTATGCGTTGTAGGGTGTTCTAGTTTGTATACGTGTGAGTGACTATCCGTACGTGTTTTTATCGTGGATCTGGGTTATCATAACCGAAGGTGGCGGTGAATTTGAACAGCCGTGTAAGAACGAAAGAACCAGTAACGGAAGCGACTAAATAACAGTAGAATGACCATCTAAGAACCGCACTGCGAATAACGGTTATAGTGCATTCGTAATCCAAATCAATCTGAAACATCGTCGATGAGGCTGTAGGGGGGCGGGTGGGAAAGAATCCTTTTGGTGAGTGTACGAGAAATCCCTCCATCAATTACGTATTCAAGAACAGACTATCGCAAGCACCTCGAGCTCAAATGCCCAAATCGAAAACTCAAGCCCTATCAAAGGGAAACTGGGGAGCACTTTTTCTGACAGAATTGTTAAGGGGTCCCACATAAGACTGGCTAGCCCCCAAACCGGTTTTATCAAAACGTTGAGGTAGAATAATTAATATAGACCACTCGTTTATACACAAACCATTTGGATCCATTTTTTAAACATTTGGCGATGAGAGTGACAAACGGACAAATATTTGTTGCACTAGGTAATTTCCTACCATAGGTCACTTCTGGCTATTCTATTACTCCACGGGAAAATCTAGGACTTTTGTGAAGACAAATTCCCTGCGAAAAATGATTCTAACTTTGCGAGAGGAAATAGTATACAAGCTTTGTGATTCAAATTGCAAAAGAGAGCATCTGATTGGGAAATCTACCAAAGCACGGAAGCTGGGGAAAAATTGTATCCAAGACGGTCATTTTTGGCAGGTGATATTCTGATTGATTTTATTGTTGCAATTCTAGATTCATATATATCTCATAACTACTCGTGAGTAGTTTGTGGGGTTGGTGTTACTACACCTGACTGGCCGCTCTTCAGTCTACACCTCTCGCGCACAAACCTCAGGTTATCCGGCCAACCTCAAACTCAGGGTACACCAGACAGGGGTTTCGGTCTCAGTAGAGGACATCACTGATGCATGTCCACCACCACATTCAAAGTTCGAACCTCAGTCTTCTAACTGCGCCACTGGCTCCCGCCCAGGAGAATCAGAACCACCGAGTTGTTTTCCAGATGTCGGACCAGGTAACACCTAACCAAGCCCGACGGCTCTTAAGGGTATTCGACTACAGTTAACTGAAATTTACCGAGCAGAGTCGGTGTGTGACAAACAAGCATCTGTACATGTTTACTTTAGGATGAGAAATTAAGGATTTTCACTCTACTCCGCTTTCAGACTGCCTCGTTTCACCTCACGCATCGTGCATTTTCTCGCTTCGGTGTGATTTTTTTCCGAGCTTAGTTGTGAAATGGTATAGACTCATCAACAAGTCAAAGTACACAAGCTGGGTAATCAGAATATACCCCGTTAGTAGTAAGTATCTGTCCAGAGTTTTCCCGCAGCACACATGATATTGAGTAGTACATATACGTGCACAAGGGCAAAAGCTGTCTGCTCCCGGGCGTCCTTCGGTCCCCTCCGATCTGCTCTATAGTTCGACAGAACAGAAATGCGGTTGCATTCAGACAACTGGGCCTTAGTATGTATCAATCAATAATATCAGTTCAGTCAAAAACCGTACCGACAATCTGGCAGTCATGTGAGGCACTCGATTGTCAGGCAATCGAAGTAACTCACTCGGTTCCCAAAACAAGTTGAGTAGATTCGAGGTGGTCCTCAGTTTACGCTTACCGTTCTGAACTAAGAAAACAAAATAAGTCAATTGTTTACCTACTAACAATTCTTTAGTGGCTGCTCTACGCTTTATGGTCTTGTATATATGTGATTTTGCTATTATTTAATTTCCCATAGTTTCGCGGACTTTGAAAAATGAAGTGCTACGCTCCGATTATAAAGTGCAACCTTTGTGCTCCGGTTAGTGCTTCCTAAATTTAACGCATCCAGAATCAAAAACAATCCAAATAAACTCGGTGCTGACAACAATTATTCTCATCGTGTCTGGGGTGAACAACCAGCTGTTTGGTTGAATCGCTCAGCACAGTGTTTTTATCGATCTGTACTGTCCTCGGGATTCACCGTAAAACCAGTTTGCACAGTTTCACTTTGACCGTTCCATGGTTCAGTGAATGGTACTTTCTTCCTGGCTGGGGGAAATAAGTCGATACGACGTTTACGACATGGAAAATCGCCTGCCTGTATAAATCAGTCAACTTTATTCATGTGAATCACCACCTCTCTCACGCCGCTAGTAATATCTTACTTGTTTCGTAAAACCGATAGACTGCCTGAAATCCACGATGCTGGATAGTAGCATCGCTTCGGAATCGCAGCCACATGAATTGCCCGGTTGTTTGAATTCCGTTCCCCACATTCGGTACCCGACGAGAACAGAAACGCCCGAGCAACGGGGAGAAACCGAATGCACCATCTCGAACCTCAAGGAAGTCACCGAGACAATTGGGTTCCGGTTCCAACTCGAAAACACCGCGGAAATTCAACAAAATTCGATGATGTTTTGTGGGTGCTGGAAGGGCAAAGGTGGGATACGATTTGCGATAGGATAAATTTCAGTAAGTTTTCAATAGGAGTTACATCAGTTAGAAGAAATCAGACAAACTGGATGTAGAGCCTGAGTAAACATGGTAATAGTCATAGAATTTGCACTTTGCCTAACCGTAAGAGAAGATAGTTGAATGAGTAGTTTGAATGTGAGTGCCTGTTCCTTCATATCAGACCAGAAACTGTGAACAGCACTAGAGTTTGGGGAGTTTAAGTCAACTTTAGTGAATCTGTGTCGCTGATACGAAAACATAAGACCGACAGAAAATGGACTATTGAAAATGGATCGCATAAAAGAGCTACAGACTAATGAAACGACACTGATAACGAAAGCCGACAAAGGTAAGGGCACTGTTATCCTTTATAATCCACCTTACACAGCAGAAATGAAAACATAGCTGACTGATTCCTTAAGATTTACAAAAACTCAAAGGATAAAACCGCTCGGGCAAGGAAGAATTTCCTGTTGTTGAAACTACAAGATGGCATAGACATGGCCACATCGGAAAAGGTAGTGCCAACGGATATGGCAATTCCTAGATTATACGGAGTCCCGAGAGCGCACTAGAACCGGTACCTTTGCGATCAATTTTGGACATGTACAACTGACCGCATCATGCAGTAAGAAAATGGTTAAGTGTAGTCTTAGGACCAGTGAGACTGACGGTTTTGAAACAGTCTGTAAGAAAAATTATTTCGTGCACGATGTAAATAATATAAACTGGAAGATGAATCAGTTCTTTTCGTTTGACGTCGCTTCACTGTTCGTTCACATCGCAAATGGTGAAGCGAGTAATTACGTTTGACTTTACCCAACAAAGCAACACTGGCATACCGATAATGGTGGATGAACTAGAGGAAATTCACGAAGCCAACACGTACAGCGTCCAATTCATGTTTGTAGGTACCTGTAATTTACCCTGTTCCGTTGCTCCGGAAAGTTCATTGGTACAACACATCCACTGTTTGCACTGACCTTTAAATTTACAGTATCAATGGACACCCCTGACGTCATGCACACGCACACAGTATCGCAAAACGCAAAATGTTTCACTCAATAGATGATTTCTTTGGTCCACCAGCTATTAGTTCAGACGTGGAGTTTTGCTAAAATCCTGTTCCGGAAGGGTTTTTCATTACAACGACTCGATCTTAGCACTCTTGCATTCCAATTCGCCAGGACCAACGACGGGCCAAAAATTCCAATTTCAAGCCACCAACCAGATCTGCTCATTATTCGTCAGTCAGTTTTATGTCTCGTTTGCTCTGTCGTGTACTAAATTATGTTCTTTGCTTTTATTTCAACATCGCAATCCTCTTCCAGTTTTTCAGCACTCCATATTTGCAAAATTGTTCATGTGCTAGTAATTTTTCAGATGGCTTACAGATTCAACGGGATTACTCTTCAGACCATCGTTTGGTGACATTTATACAGCTAAATTAGAGAACAGTCAATTACAGTAGTGGGTTACACATTGTTCGGAAATAAATTTGACGTCATTCATCGGAAAGTCACGGTTTGCATTTAGAAAAGAAGTTTAACGGCACAATAACCTTTCTGATTATATCTCGGAATCGTCAGAACGATAGATCCATCTAATTGTCAGCGCACAGAAAGGTCACATGGGATGGTCAGCGTATACATTTCCACAACCTCGTCCCAATCAAAATGAGACAAAATCCAGCTCATTTGTTATTCAACAGAACTAGGATAATTTGTGCCTATGACATTATCCAGTGACTATCCTGAAAGTTTTGCACACAAAATGCCGATGACACTGTCAAAGAAACGCTACGAGGAAAGGACGCAGAAGATAGACATCCAAAACAACTGGCTCTGTTAACTTGCCGTTTAAAGGATACTTCCCAGTAGTCATTATACTCCACCATCTACGGCTTGTGATTGATAGAACATTCTATACCACGAAGCTTCACAATAGCTTTACATCCAATTCGGTTTGTGCTTTAAACGAAGGGACTGAGTATCGAAGTCCGAATCTTTTTCGCTTATGTATTCGTGCACGTCTCCCCGTGAAACCACTCATATGGGTATTACAATTAGGTAATTTTCCGAAGGGATTCCTGGGCATCATCCGGTTGGTTCAACACAGGAACGATGCTGTTCGCTCACACCTGGCTGAGCCAAACTAACCGGTGAATGTGACAGTATTTTCCACCCGATCGACAAAGTTTCAAGCAGATACTCAAAGCTGCCTCAGCATCAGGTCCTCCCAATTTAGGAAGCCGTGAATATTCGTTTACATGGTACTCCGTTATGAACATACAAACAGTTCGTTCAAACGCTGTAGCTTTCCTGACCCATCCCTGCCAACCGAAGAAAGAACAGCTAAGGTAAGTATACGTATTTGTGGTGCACAGTTGGATCAGGACTAAATGTGTGCCACTTTTTCCATCGCAATTAATCCATCCCAATTCACTACCCTTATTCTCTTTCGCAGTTCGTACTGTTCATATTTAATGTGATTAGTTGTCATGCTCATGAACCAATGGAAAAGTACCGGTTCGTTAATCGGTTTTATTTTCAATGCTTCTCGTGGAGTTACTCGGACGAGAACCAAATATTCTACACACAATGGCAGGCAGGAAGTGAGTCAAGGAGATCTGAAGTTTTTCATAGGATGTATTGATCAGCGTACAAGCGATTATTAAAAAGGTGAGATTTTGTGAACTTCGATCCTAAGTCGGCGGTTGTATGTGTTTTGCCTGAAAATAAGTGGGGAAAAGTTCGTTTCTCACTACCGCCAGATAGTTGGGTTTATCCCAAGGCTGCGGTTGGTAGTACTAGTCATGTTCATCCTTTCGTTAAAACCCAGGTGACGTTGCTTGTCCGAATGTTTCCGTGGGACTCATCTTAATCTCCGTCTGTGTTTGTACGGATAGTACACGGTCTTAAACAAACTGGGGCACTCATTCGTGTCCTCCTGAACCAACCTCTTCTCAGACTGCTGATGCATTGTTCATGGAGGACTATCCGAAAATATAAATTCTCTTCATTCTTCTAGCTTTGACGGCGGTTTAACGCTGATTCAGGCCTTGTCATCTCTGAAGGTTCTGTTCCTGTGTATAAGTGCGTATTTTAACTGTTTGTCTTCGTTCATAACACTAAAACCACCCACCCATTCTGTTTTCGCCCTCCTAGAGATCTGATCAATGCAATTTGCATATTAAAGAGCCATTGATAAAATGACATTCCGTGGCAAGTGGACTCAGATTTATCCTGTCTATGTATGTACTTGAGTTTGCGCGTCGGCAAATGCACTTACGTGTGTGTGTGTGTGTGTGTGTGTGTGCGTGTATGTGTATGTTACCAAGATGGACGGTAATTTGTCGCTTAACTCTCTTTCTCCAATGAGTACTGAGAGTTGCAGGATCACATGATAATCGAGACACGCGCATTTACTTACAAGAGTGATCTTCGGAATGCGCTTTCTTCGGGAATACAAACAGCCTATGAAGCGAATCCAACGAAGGGAGAAGAAATCAGTTTACCGAAGAAAGATGAAGCAAGCCAAAACCCTAGAAGATCTGAAGGACTCGCAGCAAAGCGAGGTTCTTCCAACTTTTCAGGTGATTCAATCGTCAAGACCTGGGAAGTTTGGGTGGCGGTTTTAAATAATCGTTCAAGGTAATTTCCGAACCAGGAGACGTACTTAGGGA
This sequence comes from Fasciolopsis buskii, assembly GCA_008360955.1. Taxonomy (NCBI): domain Eukaryota; kingdom Metazoa; phylum Platyhelminthes; class Trematoda; order Plagiorchiida; family Fasciolidae; genus Fasciolopsis; species Fasciolopsis buskii. The sequence continues at coordinate 63,694 of LUCM01006553.1, forward strand.
ATCGGTTGAACTGTCGTGAGTTCACTTGAAAGACCGGGATCACAGGAGCGTCTAAGAAGGACTAGGGGCATTTTAAAAATCGATTATTCACTTTTCACGGCAGCTCTAAAGTCCTCAAGCCAAAGCTTTGGCGTTATTATCTGGTGGAGATATAATTTAGCTTACGAATCAGGACTGCTTTTGCGCAGGAAATAAACACTTCCGATATACTACTGGCTATTGAGAAAGACGAGTTATATAGGAGAAGAATGGCTTCTCTAGCAATGGTTCTTGACTAATAAGGATGTGTTTTGGAATCTCATAGAAGGTATGATCAGAAAAGAAAACATCAGTTTTTCTCATCTTCAACTTACTTTGTCCGTCAAACTGGACTTACTCAATCAAGTGCACACCGATAAACATAGACATAGATATATATGCTTGCTCTATGAGTTAATTGTTCGCCGTTCCGTACTTATAATTTCATATAGTCACAACCCTACTATCCGCCAAATTCGATACCAGCTGTAAAGTCTAATCAGGCTTCGTTACGTGCCCCTGTATGCGAATGCAATTTACTAACTAGAAATACGCGTTTGCATTATTCGCTAACTTTGTCCACTGGATTAGACACTCAAGTTCAGTTAATGAATAGATAACTGACCACATTGATTGTCTGATATACCAAAATAGACCAGCACTTCACCCTTCCCTCCCAAAAATATAAATAAATAAATAAATAAAATGCCTTGCCAAACGCTCCGTTTGGAATTTTGCGATTCGTAAACACAACCGGTCACCATTTTGCGGGAATTGAAAGCTAACGTGTAATTTATTGAAATAATCTCAAAATGAAAGCATTCGGCTGCATTTTGCATTGTTTATTTTAATGATTCAAAAGGCAAGCATTATAGTTAGTATTAGCGACAGGACAAAGATGACTGACAAAAATATGTACTAATATTATCAACACAGCCGAAAGAGTTATCCTCGAGGACGAAAATTCCCTCGCAATCGAGACTTACCGGAAATTATTTTTATACAATCAACTTCGAAGGGAAATGGCTTTGGCCAATTGGGTGTTTGGAATTGGTACTCTTTTACACGTTTTTGCGCGGCTGATACACCGAAGAAATCGGTCATCACAGATGGATCTCGTTGTTGCACAACCTCAACTGAGTGAAGAAAATGATGGCATCTGGGATCCTGTCCGGGAAGCGACTCCCGATCGGCTTCGGCGAATCTCCGTCTACGACGCCAGCTCGGATTGTGCCGGCGTTGAGCCGACTGATTCAACACACGGTTCGGTGTGCCCAATGGGCCCGGATTCATTGAGCTCAGCGATGGAGCATTTGTACCAGGTGGTGGGATTGTGCGCAGTGTCCTACTGTGATTCAAATCAGAAGGCGGGGTTATTTGTCCACTGGATCTAGTCAATGCGATTGGTGTGGTCATCTGATATATCGGATCAGTTTTGATCCAGTTGATAAGGTACATGAAAACCAAACATCGGTAGGAGAGTGGGACGAGAACGAATTCACGAAGCTGCAACATCGTGATCGGTCAGAACAGACCATAAGCGGCCCGGACGGAGTCCAATCCACGGTGACTTTAAGGCACCAGAATTGTAATAATTGTAGATAATCGGATAGGTCAGATACTTTGGTTTGGACTAATTGGATCATGCATGAAACTGTGACCACGAGCAAAATACGGTCATCAAATCTTGGACCCACGTTTTGATCGGATAATTGGGAGATTGTTCGCAATTGGCGAGGGTGGAAAGGATAAGATTTGGAAAATGAAGTGCTTGGCGAACGAATTACGAATTACGAGTTACGAAAAGTAACATTGAGTCAAATGACCTGAAGCAAATAACTTTGAGTGATTTTGCAACTCTGTAGACGAAGCGCTCATTGGGTCGGAGTACGATGCGGCAGAAATGATAGGCAGACATTGGACAACATTTATTTCATTCAATCTGTTTTGCTTTTTACTAGATTGACAAATAATTTGAAAGACAATGAGACAATCCCACACGTCCATATCCATGACATTAATTAGGTTCATACTAGGAAGTTTCCCTTTTTAATCACAATCACTAACACTATGGGAACATTTCCTTTCGAATGTCTTTGACTTTCGGGAGTACTAGTCAGATGTGAAATGTTTGCTTCAGTCAGCCCAAATACTGTTTTGTGAGTGACCTACCCTCTGGCAAGGTCTTCTTCCTCGAAGCAAATCATCCCGTGCTGCGGAAAGCCGTTTTCCTTCTTGTTTAGCTGCGGTCGACTAATGTGACTTTCCAGCTTGATGTCTAAAACCGTGTTTCTGTGGGTGTTATCTAGGAATCAAGTAATCCATAGAACATGATCAATATGCGTCTTCCTCTTAAAATTTAACTTGCTTGTATGTGCGCTGAGTGAGCTGAAATGAAGCAGTGATTCCAGTGGTTAAAACCCGAAATATGACGTCTAGATCTCATTTCTGATTTCAAAGGTGCACCTGTATGTGAGAGGGAGGAGCAAATGAACTGAATTTCAGGCAGGAAACATCTATGCCCTTCCTTCTATTAGCAATAAGCTGTTGGTAAATACATTAACCCTATCTACATCCATTATAATCTCTGAACACGCCTGGCTACGAATTCTCCAAATAGCAGAAGCCCTCTCTTGTCGATTATCTATGGTGAAATGTACAGACGCTGCCTTTCTCCAAAGGATTAATCTCTGATTGGCGTGGAAAACCTTAGTTCAAAAATCCTTAAAAACTGCAAGATAGGTATGTCACATCATTGTCAAATAAGTTTCCCATTTTCACAGATGCTAATGACATTCCTAACGGCTGACATCCGATGAGGTTCATGTCCATCAAAAGAGAAACAACACCAATGTGATAAGGTGTCATGCTAATCGATCGTACTTATATCCGGTTAAAAATAATGACGGAATCACTACTAGCCTACACTTAATTAGGCCATGCCAGTTCTGCCAGCCAACTTACGCTAAATATAGGTCCGTTTGTTCACTTGCAATTGTATCTCTCAAAGAAAGCAACGAATATCCTAGTCCTTTCTTTCTTACTGAAATCAATTAAAGTCGGGTGGTGTTTCCGCTCCAGAACTTCGGTCAACACATTTTGAACACAAGAACAAAAAGGTCTTGGGCTACCTTCTTGTCGATATCCAATACCCCAAGTTTCCGAATATTTTCTAATTCATCCGATAACTCATCTATTCTGGAAAGACCATGCAAGATTCGATTTCCAATGACTTAGGCAAGATCCGTCATTTTGGGATCTGTGTTGGGAAGGGACAATCAACGTCTGACAAGATGTGAGTAGTAAAACTACGTCATTTTGAACTGCATCATCTACGTCCACAAATGCCGTTTAGGTACACGTAACTGATAGCCGCTCTATTTAAGAACACCCATCCTTCAAGCGTACCTTATGCCAAATGGAGACCCACCGAATTATCAATACAAGGCATATTGCGTTGCAGACTGCTTCTAACTTTTAATTTGTTGGAAAGCTTTCTCGATGGCCAACTAACACAACAAAACCACAAATATGGGCATCTACCGGCATGAAATTTAACCACGTCTTGTCAATTCAAATTGATTCATATAATTGCATGCTCACCATGGTTACCCTGAAGTTGGTGAAAAAGGTCAAATATATTATGATTAAGCAAATTGTTGTCATAGCCTATCCTAAGAGGATTCCTCCCGTAGGGAAGACAAATTGAAATGGTTAACCAAATAAAGCGCAGTGTAAACGAAGGAGGAAAATAGCACCATCAGTCAGGACCTATTTTTTGGACATAAAGTGTCCGGTACGGCAAAGGAAAGTAGGTGACGTTGTCGGTAGGAGTGAAGATAAGCAAAGTTTGGTGAGATGCACACGATTAAATGGTGCTTTCAGACGTCCGCGATGCAATTTGGTCAAAGAAAATCACTTATCCAGCATCAAAATGACGTGGTTTTACTACTCACATCGTGTCAGATGTTGATTGTCCCTTCCCAACACAGATCCCAAAATGACGGATCTTGCCTAAGTCATTGGAAATCGAATCTTGCATGGTCTTTCCAGAATAGATGAGTTATGGGATGAATTAGAGAATATTCGGAAACTTGGGGTACTGGATATCGACAAGGAGATATTCCAATGTCTCTTTGTCCTTGGGGCTCAAACAGGTGTTAACCAATGTTCTGAGAACAAAATCCCGCAATACTGCCATTTAATCGTCCTCCGTTCTGTACAAATCCACGAGACACAACACATTTGTTGCAGTATCGTCTTTCATTTTCTACTGTTATTTAATTTTTCCCAAATCTATTCGAAGAAAATTACGTATTTAGGCACGTTACAATACTCCTTCTTTAATGTCCCAAAAGTCCTTATTGTGACTCATCCAAAATTGAAGTTATCGTGATACAACCAAGAAAATGGGACAATGTTTATGGCCGGGTGTACATGGACTATTCTTTTCTTTGACGCTTGTCAGCCTTTGGTTCCGGTCCTTTTTCCGCTTGGATAATAAAAGTGCAATTTTTTCGTATCCATTTTGTCTTTTGAAGCAATCGAAAGATCACCGTCCTTCGCCTGGGAAATGACGGTCGACAGAGCTAATCAATAGTTCCCACATACAATACAGTGCTATTTTAAAGCTTTTTTCTTTATGCCAATTGTACCACCGATTTGGATGTTGTTCCCGTCCGCTTGTCTGCGTTTTCAAATGCACTGATTTTACGAATATCTTCATTTTACCCGCAAGGTCAGAGCTTACGAAATACCTTAAGCACCTTGTCAAACCTGAACACAAGTCTTTTCACACAGTCCTGATTCCAACCCTGGCTAATTGGCTCAAATATTTTGCCACAAATCATTCATTGTCTCCTTGATAGGACACAACTAATAAGATAGAAGCGGTAATCAGAAAGGATGATGTAAACTGCTTAGGCGGTGCTCGGGAAACAATGGAGCAAGGGATGAACTTGTGTCAGTCTTGTTCTGATCAATCGATCTTTTTGTTCTCTCATGACTTCCCCAAATCGTTCCTCTAGATTGTTGAAGTTGGACCTCAACATGATCACTGCGGGATTCCAGAATCAGTGGCCTGTTCTAATCAAAGATAGTCGTATGAAGACAACTTTGAAACTTGCTCGAAATGAATAGATAACATTTCGTTCGACATTTTACCCATCCGTTACACTCGCACTTGGCCATTTGTGAATCTCGGCTCCGTCGCCACCTTTCGTGCATCCTTTTACGAATATCTACTTAACACCTCATTCTGATCGAGATAAAAATGAGAAAGTTTATTAAGTTTATTAGGAACCCATGAATCTTCCTTACTTTTGGCCAACATTTTGCAAATGAGATCATTTTTCAATATCATTTTGACAATCTTGAAAAGGCAGACTTTTTTGGTTGAAAGTTTGCGTGCAACTTGATAAGGTTTAGAGAGAAAAATAAAAATACAAGCATTGAATTGACAGCATCTAAACAAAAAAATGAAGAGTTGGTAGCGGTGGTGAAGTACTCTATATTTAGGGCTTTTGGACGGAAATGTCCTAACGCCCCTTCACAGTAGCTTACCACCACTGGACACAGGTACCTTCGCGGAAAATAATGTGTATTGTCCACACGGTATCTAGACGGAGATTCGATGACACTGGATAAATTCTATGATTTCCTATTTTTTGTTTCTTATTTTCGGTTTTTAATCTCAGACCGTCATGAAACTTACAATCAATTTCGTTCATCCACATCTCCAACGGGGTTCCCGCAACAATATTGCCGGAGTTTCTCACAAAAAAAATTTAATGCTTCACGGTGCAAGCAGACAATCATTATTCATGTTTTTTGCTTTCGCTAATGGAATTGATCTGCCAACGTATCGACAGTTTGGTACATCGATTTGCTCGCAGCAAATGCTTGCACGAAACTTATGACTAAAAAAGTAACGGTTCCACTACGACTTGTCTTCGTGTTACTCCCACGTGAGACGAAGTTCACTATCATTCACTTCGTCTATGTAATAGATAAGTGATAGAAAAAAACTCACGCAGCTGGCTCAGATAATAATAAACCATGGTCTCACTATTTGGAGATCACTTCTTTGGGACAAGAATGTTATACTGGATACATTAGCATTCCTCCTCATCACCTTTCGCTGCCCAACTTAACAGGTCCGTGGTGGTGGTAATAGCAACGGTTGCGGGGGTTTGAACAAGCAAACATACAGTGGATGAAACGCTCACTTGTCCAAAACGAAGTCAGACAGAGAAATGAACACGAACACAAATTGAGGCAAATTTCCCCGCTGGAGTTCTTTCATTTTACCAATTTCAGCTGATTTCTTTTGTCAGTAGGTGGATGGGGGTACTTTTTGCAGCGGGTTCATTCTATGGTTGTCCTGTCTCGTTCTAATCTTTCCTGGAATTTTGGCTACCGTACGACCACAAAGCTGTTTTAAATAGCCAAAGGAATCATTTAAAATTTCCAGTTGTGCCAAATCGACTGGTTTAGAAGTACGACAGATATTACTGCATGGCTATTGGGGTCAATGAGTAAGTTGGTATTGAAGCGAAACAAATGAATTCATGGATTTTTTGAACAACGAAACAGTCTGGTAGTCGCTCAATTGTTGGTTACGACGAAATGGGCAAGCAAGAAGATTCAGCATCTGAGACTCGTGCTAACTGAACTGTTTCACAGTTTCACTGCTTCGTTAAACCCTCAGTTTGTGGCTGGATATGGCAACTTTTCCCAGTATTATGAGGAAGCTGTCCTAAAAAAAGTAAAAGGCTTGAACAAGTCCTTGTTCAAAAACGTCGAGGATGAAGGAGAGGTAGAGAGAGGAGGGCGATATGTAAGAGCTTTGCAATGTAGAATGAGACTAGATTACATAAAGCCAGTCAGTGAGCAAGGGGAAGCAGAAAGCTGATCCACCACCCGTAAGATGCTGGAGATGTTTAACTGTGCGGCAAGCTTGCCTGGGATTATTCTCAGGAAAGCTTACCGTAGTAGGACCTGACTGGATTCAGTCGCCGTCTTTTGGACGATGGTTTGTGTGTGCACGCTGGAATTTTGCTTTCAATCATCGGAAACAAATGCGACAACCATTTTTCTTGTTTCACTTTTAGTCAGGACCGATTGATGAGCTCAACGAATTGACTGACTAACAAACCATACAACTAATAGACCAGATTCATTCGCTGGACATTTAATTGACAATTGATAAGGGAGCTAAAACACTCGAAATTTCAGCCTCAAGGTAAAACAAAATAGGAAAATTCGTGTGATTTATTCGTGTATATTGTCGGAGTATTTTGCGACATTGTTAATCCGCCCGACCTACTTAATCGATACATGTGATGCATCTGAAAACTCTGTCTGTGACCTCGTGACTCAGCTGATGCACTGAAGGCCATGTTAGGGTATAGGTTCGATCCATTCCCAGGTCAGTGGTTTCGAGCAAATAAATCGGTGCAATGCTTATCGAAATTGCCACACCATATCCGGTGAAATCCATTACGCAACCTGTTGATGTGCCAACGTTTTAGGTAAGGTAGAGTAAAAATGACGGCTTGTTTTTCATTCAGGTGAAACAACCGACGGTGAGCAGAACGTGTGTTATCGAGTACGTAATAATCTTGCGCCACATTGTTTTACCGCAAATGACCCAAAATGACACGTGACCAACTTAATTAGTCATAAAGACATACCTAATGGAATTCCGCGTCGTATTTTACATTGGAATAATTTATCTTATGACATGGAGCCTTAGATCACGAATGACAGATTTGTAGGAAATTTGGTACTACTGTAACATCGGACTGGGAAGGATTCATCATCCGCTACGACGTCTATTATTTAAACCAACATCGCTAGGATTCAAACTTGAGGGCTCGGGAAAATTGTAAAATAAAAGATAACATAGAAGGATGGTTACCCTCATATTTTTTCTTTTCCCATTCATTGTTGTTACTCTACTATTGGTAAGCGACTAAAACAACTGGCATATGCAACATCGATCGATGTAAAATTTTGTCGAAATCGCATAGCTGTATAGCACAACATTCCCACTCATTCATTCTTTCCTACGATAGATGCTGTAGCAATCCGAGTGATAGTATAACCGGATGGGATACTGCTAGACATATCGATAAAATGAGCGCGATGCCGGAATTCAACTTTAACAAAAATGGGACTTTCTCATAAATTCGACCAAGTAATAGGAATTTTTAAATCCATCAACAACCAGGTGTACGTGGATTCCGAGAATAAAATCCACGATTCTGACTGAATAGGTTAAATTCTTCTGTTAAACACATGTGGTAAAATCGGATTTCATTGCTTTTTATTCTGATCAGTGGCTGATTTCTGTCGGGTTTGGAATCTCAGTTTTGACGCATAGCGTAGTTATCATGAACTCATCGATGAAACATGACATGACTACAAATGAACCGTTACTGTGGCTTGAAGTTGATCATGGCAAGTTGTGATATGCCGCATGTCCACGGAATAAATGCTCCACCTATATGCTCCCTGTTGACCCAGAGAGAAAAGATATATATATATATATATAATGTTCTCATATGCTTGGAATGAAATATCCATTTGTTAAGTTGTTCCATGTGGGCAATAAAAATTCACCAAAATGCCACGTTGTGATGAGTTTTACACTGATTAGTAATAGAAGTACGAGGTTTCTTTTCAAACCTTCAGTGCACTATTAGATTATCCTCTCCGAAGAATCCATTTAAGAAACCCAGTGGCAATAGCCACTTAATCTACAGTTTTCTTCCCGGAGATATTTAGCTCTGTAAATCGTGTGAATATTAATCAAAACATTTTACACTTCTGCTCTGTTGCGGCATTTTAGTCTAGTCTAGGTTACTTATTGTTTCATGCCCGATATATCTGAGTTTGGTGGCAAGAAGAAATTTCGTTTAATGGAGCAGAACCGAATGCACTTTGGATTGCATCGAAAAAAACCATGGGCCATATGTTATTTAGTGTTTTGAAATAAGAAACAAAACGCAGGTGGGGACGTTTGTACGCTCTGGACAGTAAACGTGTCTTGAAAATAGGTACCGGAGCTAACCGAAACGTCGGCTCATTAGAAACATCTCCGACCATGCAAAATTTCTAATGAATCAAACTTTCAAAGAATACTTTCCTGATTTGAACCGGCCACCTTATATCTAATCCCTGACAAAGGTGTGCTACTGAATTTTGTCATACATATCTATTGTTTGCTGGATGAGGCACAAAACAATCTTTAGTTTTTCAGTTCATGATCAGTTGGAACAAAGTTTTCGACAATTTTTGGTCTTATCGTGTAACTGAGCTCTCTATTGACTACTTTCTTCAAAAATGCGCTGCTATGCAACGGCACCAACTTATTTTATTGACAGCATAGCGGAAAAATTCAACAGAAGTCAACTTCCAAGAATGATTTATCCACTGACCGGAGCCGATCAATAATCCAATACGGCCACGCGACTGTCAGGTAAGTATAAGTACATGCTAAGTCGAATTTGCCCAGGCCGGACAGCGAACTGTCTTTCCGATTCAATCAAGTTGGTGGAAGAGAGCTGCCAGACTCCTCGATCGATACCGATCCACGTCTGTCATCCATGTCAACCGCACACAAACGCCCACAAGTACATAACTAGGTTGTGGCATTTTTCGGTTATTCCTATGAGTGGGGAATGGAGTGGAAAACAATTGACGGTCCCAAAGAAGAAATGCAAATGATTTCTGTATGATTTGTAACTTCAGTCTACAAGCAGCACTTTGCCCGACTGTCTGTCCCGGTAGACTGGAACTAGGTCACTGCAACTCGGGTACCCATTGCGACTTTTGCATGTCACACAGCAGTTTTGAAAGCGGAAAGTTAAAAAATCCGACACTGCAGATGCATGGTAGCGCTAGTCAGAGTATGTCATATATGGTGGCACATTTATACACAGTCCGTCGATTTGTTTTAACACGAATAAGTGTTCCCCGCAGAGAACGGTAACAAGCGAAAGATCTGTCTGGGATGTTATTTAGATCCGGCAAAACAGCAAACAAAGTGCTTAACAAAACGACGATAACCAACTACTCATTCCAGTCTGATTTGGTTGGATTTTTGGTTTCCAAGTGTCTGTTTCAGGCCCGTTTATAAATACTTACCAAAATCCAGCTTTCTTCCGGTTTCAATAAATTACCCTATTCTCTACGAAGAGTGAAACTTTTGTCATATTTCAGTCATGTGGGTGACTAATGCGCGACAAACGGAAATAACAACCTGAAAACCCTAATATGTTTGCATGAGATGACACATAGTTTTTGGAATTAGGATGTGCTGACAAGCTAAAAGTCAGCCGAACAAACCGCACCTCTACTTTGGACACTGTTCAACTCAGTCAAAGTAACTGAGGACAGTAAGATTTCTTATCCTCTGACCATATAACATTTGCTCGCAAGATATTGGTGATAGAAGTTCTGTTTCCACTGTCCGGTAACTTCGCAAACTATTGTCTGATAAGCGTGATCAATCCGCCTATCGCTCCATGTTATCGGTCAGATGCTGACTGTTCCATCTTCGTAGGTGCAGTGAACCCGATTCTGGACAGGCCTCTGGGACCAGAGATTCCGGTTATCCATGCGTGAAGAAACAATTTCTTATCCGTCGTAGGCTTGTTAACCGCCCAATCAAAATTCCCTTACCAGGTTTAAGCAATCACACGACACAGAAAATAAGTTTAGTGAGTTTAACTGAATCACAGTTTCCGTGTTCCGTGTTCCTGATGCAAATGCTTTGGAATTTAGTCAAGATGTAGTAACTCATTATGCTGAAGTAAAGTGCTTGTCACTACACAGAAGTGTAGGAATAGTTGTAGTCTTTTCCCACATGTCTAACAAAGTAGTTGCAAGCTGATTGGAGGCCAAGACAAGAATTTCCAGTCCAATATGGCACCGGAACTTCCGATTGGCTACCGGTGGGTGTATTCACGCCGGCATGAATCGGCGGACAACGAAGAATGCCATGCTTATTCAATAAATATTACTATTTTCTTCAAAACGCTTATCTTTCCAGATTTATAGAGAATGAATTTCTTTTTAAGGTGCCATTACCCAAGAATTTCGGCATTTCGACATTTGGGATTCCAACTGTATCTTTATTTGTACTTATCTCAGTATTAGTATTGATTTGATTCCCAAACGAATTGGGGTGATCAATGAACTGATTTCATCCTACATACCGAACCGAACACATGACGGAAAAGTTACTGACATTGCAGTCAACAATGCGTCTTCCCTCGGTCATCAAGACGGTTGCAATGATTTGATATCATGGGGCCCCGGTAAACAAAGCTCAGTGTATCTAGTGAAGTCTGCTTAATCACATTGAAAGTGAGGTTGCCGTTCGAGATCCGACTAGAATTCAAAGCAGCATGACTTCTTTGCATTATCGTTAAGTGGATCATTTTGTGCATTATAACATTAAGCTTGGCTCAGTCGAGAATTTCAATACCAAGTCTGTTCGTGTGTTTTCTGCAAACAAAGTCAATCTTTATTTAATTTAAAGTTGCAGATCAGTTGCCTGAGCACTTTTGTTCCTACTGTTCGCTATTTCTACAATGCTTTGCGTGCTACCACGTACATATATACCCAACCCAGAAATTCGGAGTACGGCTTGAACTTCATACCATTTCGATCGCATTCGGTTCCCTGGAAATCGCTTCGGATGAGTGTCGAATTGCACGATTCCTGTGTGCATTTCTCGCACAAATATTGTACGATACAATTCTGATCAGTCTTATGGTGGAAGAAAGCAACTCCTCTTCCCCTCATGAAGTTTGTTGACAAAATGTATAATTTGAAACATGTTAAATTTTGATGGGTTACAATTTAATATAATATGCGAAGTGTTTGTTGGCTTTGCACTGATATTGGAACATTTGGCCGGAATTGTCGCAACCTGTTGGCATTTTGTTACCCCCAAGACGTCAGAGGGAGGAGGAGAAAAGCAAAACCAGCCTGTCACCCGACTATTCTGATCAAAAGCAAGAACTCCATCAAAACGTTCATTCTCAGGCGATCAAAAAGATGCTAAATGGACCCATTCAAACAAACAAGTGAACGACTTCACAAAACAGCATATTGGACGGCCACCGCTAAGGGCTTCTAAACATCCAAGCAAAAGAGGAAACACTAAAATTCAGCCACATTGCTTCCGTAAACTTAGGTTTATGAAATAAGGCCTCAAAAACTAAGATCATTTTGCCCAAGCGCATTTGGAAACGACTTCAGCCGAATACGTGGCTAATGTCTGCCAAATAATGACGAGGCAGACGTGTGTGCATGCCGGTCGGCGAACAACAATCGGTCGTCGCCATTGCCCAACTCGAGACAGTGGGGAAGAACAGAACGAGATATCAAACAAACAAGAACAATATATAAATCAACACTAAAATCCAGGTTCGATGGTATGCTTGCAAAGAGTCCCGCGTGATCGGAGCAGCAGATATGACCGTCGAAAATTCTAACAAACTAGCACGAACAAACTACACTTCGATTGCGCGCTACAATCCTATTTAGCTTTTTTGCCTACCAGAGAAGCACCGTTTGGCTAAAATCAGTGAGTGCAAAGTGGGAGATCCAACATAATGAATAATAAATTAAAAGCGGCTTTATCATCCAAAAATATGAGAATCAAATCAAGCAGTGACCCGTTGGTGATAACAGCAAACCACCACCAAGTATGAAACTTGGGTTTTATTGTTCAAAACATGCGCACAGCCGAGACTACGACAAAACTCGGACTGTCAGTACCATTAACGAGGAAAACCTATTGAAATACGTGTAGTTCAATTTCGTATAGCCTTACAATTTCGATAACTTAAGTCCTACGGGATTTAGATAGTTGACATCGATTGCTGATCACATGTGATTCTAACAAATAATACAGAAAATTAAAACGGTTTCGTCGTTGATTTTTTAGTATCATGCCCAAGGACATTTCGCAAGTCAGCAATATCGGTTACCCTTCCAAAATCATATGACGTCCTGGTTGTTTGTTTTCCCATTTCCTTCTCATAAATGATTCAGTGTATTTGGTCCATCCACTGGTCGGGAACTAATAAACGGCCGCGAATATGGCCCTTAGTCATAATGAGTACAGCTAACTGTTACCCACTGAATAAACGGCTAAGGTCGACCGAGCACAGTGCCTGGGAGCGTGTTGAGCTTTCACTTGACTGGTGTTCTCTTCCGTAAAACATGTCAGCTTCATACCGTTAGTGTTGTGTTCCAGAAGAGTGGGCCGCAATATGAGGTTCGTTCATGCCAAAATTGCTTTCTCATTCTACATAACTTGTGATTCCTCGTGCCACCCAAAACAGACATAGATCAATTATCAAGTCTTCTGGAGCCTGTCCAGCTGTGGTGTTTGCTTCCCTTGCAAAGTGAGCGAGGAGACCATCCAAATGGTTAAAACCAGGTTAGTTCCTATGTCACTGGAATAGTGGTTTGAGCAACACTGGATATTCATGTACATATCTGGTTGCCGGAAGGCAAGTGGAAGGTCGTCGGTTCGTTTCCGATTAGTAACATCGATTTTTGGATGCATTATGCATAAGTGGATTTCCCATTCTCTATTGGCTCTGGCTCATCGAGTCACTTCAAAACAAATACAAAAACTGATTTCTGGGAGCATCGGACTTGAACTTAACAAATCACTTCATTGGCAAGATATTATGAACTTCACTTCATTGTTACTTTTTGACGCCGTACTTCCCTGTTTCACATCACTTGCTGCTCTTCAGCTGCACTGCGTTTACTGCTTTAGCGTCTTTGCCCTCCCTACTGCTAGTAATCGTCGTCCGTACTAAATTGGAAATCGAGTGTGCTTCATGCACCTTACCACGGAGGTTTTGAGGAAATGTCTTACTTCTTTTTCGCGATATGCAAGGATAGAAGGTCGGAAAAACAACGCCCGAAGAATCAATAAATGAAGCTGGTTAGGGGATGGGTTCTGAGGAATTTTCACAATTATTTTATCCCAGTGCAATGGAATCAGTCATATAATTGCCCTGGAATCGGATTGTCTGGATTCCTGTCAGGAAATAAGGGTCTAAAAATCATGCGCATATATACGCATTGACTGTTAAGCTGAATGACCCTGGGTGAAGTTACGAGGTGTTTTCCAACTCAGGAACAGAGGAAACAGCCTTTCAGGCTACACCAAAGATTGTGCAATTAGATGAAATAGGTTTTTTACATACTTCTTGTACCATTCAGACAAAGGGTTAGTGGTAATAATTTGTCACAGGGAAACGGATCCGGAAATCAAAAAAGACTTGGTACTTAGTGTTGTCTACACTTACCATCAGTAAAGACTAAGGGGAATAGTCATTCCCTCCTTGATTTCCAACCAATAAAGCAACGTAAACTTCTACGGAAGGTGACTGAAAGCCAGTCCAATTTCACGTCTATCGCTCGCGTATGTCGACTTAGCAGTGAGGTGGAGGTAGAAGTGCGTGGAATGCCGGTGAAGCGCACGAGAACGGGACAAACAATTTGCACCAAATAACTGAATGAAATTAGCTAATGAGAAAGTTTGGAGTAGCGACTGTCCACCCAGTCAAGTCGCTTCTGACTCGCTTCTACCACCCAGCTTGATCAGATTCCTACGTGATCCATAAACTATTTCTGTTCATGACTATCGTCTCAATTTTTTCACCACTTGAAGAGGACATCGTGGAAAAGCAGCCAGCATTATTGACTGACTACTACTCACCTTCAGAGCTCTCTAGGAAAACCTAGCAAAATGAGATGGTCGGCCTGCGGGCTTGCGTGACGCATGTCCCAACCACCCTAACCTTTTCAACATTGGTATGAAAATATAGCTGTGAAACAATGCCACACACCCACCGTAACCTACCAATACCGCGATGAGACCGGTTCTCAAATACCACTAGTCTAACGCTTGGTCCCAATGACCGCACTTCTGGGCCGTATAGCCAGGCCGATCTTATTACTAACTTCGATACCTGGTTAATAATGAAATATCACGCTCACTTCACAGGTACCTCAAATTGGTAAAAGTCAGTTGGGCCTTCCATAAGGGTGACCACATTCCCCCCAATAAACTGACAAGCCGACAAGATGTAACTGTGCAGACAAAAACTTCAACTCCATCCAACTTTGCGAAAAATATGAAATGTGGCTTCAAACCAATCCAACCATGAGGCACGATTTTTTAATTCTAATATCCAAAACACTCTAAATATGCCCGCATTTTGATCAAGATTCCGGAGAACTGCTTGCCAATTCCCTCTATCTCCACTCAGAAGCAAAACGTCTTGCGCAAGTGCTAAGTCCGAGAGCTTTTCTTCTGTCCGTCTTTCCATTTCCCTCACTGATGAGACAAGGGTGCACATTATGAACAAGAAGGAGGACCGCGACCAATCCAAGGCTGTCAACTGAGGATGGTGATATTCGGTGGTAGGATTAGGACCCGTGACCTTCGGACCAAAAAGCCACGACCGTACCCGCTTTACCACAGCCGTTCGTTAATTTTATGCAGGGAACAAGTTAGGCTAATTTCCGTTTCTAACGAGAATTTCAAAGAAAGTATGCCAGAGGACAATCCTAACTGACTGCTGACCGACTGACTGACTGATTGACTGACTGACTGACTGAATGACTGACTGACTGACTGATTTTACTGACTGAATGTCTTTCGTGAATGACTTGTTGCCTTTTTCTGCTGATTAAATTTGATGTTTCCCGAATGGTTCTCCAGTTACCTATTTACGTTGTTCTGTTTCTGTGGACTACCGGATTGATTCGACACCTATTTCAAATAGCTGTGAAGCATTTACTATTCAACTTGTGAACAAGTTTGCGTCTCAAGATAGCAAGTGAAAGAAACCCCTTATTTGCATTGTTCTTGGCTAGAAAAGTGCTCCACCTTTTCATTGTTTCGGTCACTGTACTGATAATCTTCTTCCTCGTAGATGATCATAATTAGTTTTTCACTCACATTTGACTATTTAGTCAAGCCAAATATTTCGTATACAGTTTTCTAGCGTGAGCATGTGACAAATCTGACTAGTCCGAAGACAGCATTTTCTTTGTTCTTCTTCGCCGATGATGAGGCGCGTTACAAGCATTTAGCCGGTACAGACCTCCTAGAAGTGCCGGACGATGTATGTTAAAAAAGCTTATACTCCGTTGAAATGCGTGTATCTGGTGCGTCTGAGCTGCCCGCGGCACAATTCCCATGGGCCAAACTCAGGGGTAATGGATTTAGGCTATGTTCGTATGTATATGCGCGTTTGTGGACACTCGTTGGCATCTCACTTGTCTTTGGATGGTTTGGAAATTGTGTAAGACAATTTCTGCGGCTCCAACTTGTTCCGTTTATACATTTTTTTTCGTGTGTGCGATGCGGAGACTTCCACGGCATAGCTCCAGACAATTTTGTCAAAAATTTGATGGAAAACAATGTCCCGCACGCTTTCCTTGACTTGCATCTGTCGCACATAGGGACGCGATTTTATCAGCCAAAAAAAATTCAATCTCCGAAATTGGATACGAAAGATAGTTTTCTCTACTGCTATTGCCCTCAAGGATTGAACTGTTCCACGCACGATTGGCAAGCGGTCGATAATTGTCTACAAACCACGTATATGTGTATATGTGTATGTGTGTGTGTATGTGTGTGTGGAGCAAAATAGAGCGTACTAAGGAAGAATAAGCAGAAGGTAAAAAAGTTTACCGGAATTCGTCAAATTTTATAAGTCGTTTGAAACCTCAATGGAAAACCCGGTACTCAACTCAAGTCATCTAGATTTTTATGTACTTCTCTACGGGAGGTATTCCACTATAAAGGATAAAGTGTAGGATCTGTGTCACGCTTTATGAAATGTTTTGTAAATCTCGGCATTGCCGACTTGGTATTGTGCAAAATCTTACAAGGTACAAAAAAGTGGAAATGGTTCTCCCACTTTTCTGTCAACAATCAACCTCTTATTTCTCCGTCGTTCATTTCTTTTTCGTGGTTTCTTACCCCTACATGATTGTTCAATGTTTTCAAGATCAAACTAATTGACTATTTTGACTTTAACTTTAATGAATTTTAGAAGAGAAAACCCCAGACCGTAGCGAACAGATAATAGTACGACGTGAACCATTGCTGAATGCAGAGAATCCCCATAAGAGAAACTATTCAACAGTGGACGACAAATAGCATGCCGACAAAGAGGAGCACCTCGAGAATAGGCTGAACAGCGTTGGAGAAGTCGTCTATCAGTAGGAGTCGATTGCATTGAGCCAATGGCCCGTGGCCGTGCAAATTAGTGACGGATAAGTGCAACATCAAGCGGTGAATTCCAACAAACCGTTGAGAGCCTCCCCGGTAGCGTGACGGCCAAGGCGTTCGACTCAAAATCATTCACCACGAGTTCGCGGTGGATATGCACTACTGACGGTTCCTAACAAGGAAGAAACAGATGCACATTGCTTCTACAGGTTTCCTGACGGTTAGCGGTGCGTTGATATGACGAATTGTTTCACGATCTATACAATCCCCTACTACCAACACAGAGCATAAAGATACCAAAGCCCTAACTAATTGGATTAGGTCGAGTTAGTTGAGAAATGCGGTTCGCGGGACGCGGTAACTAGTTGGAAAAGCCGAATGATAGGACAAAATTTCTGCACTGTTAACCTTGCATACTCGGTTTTTCTTGACCTACTTAATTACTTTAAACATTACTTCATTCTCGTGCACCAAATATTACTGGCTGGTTTCGATTTAACATGAACGTTGCTCTGAGGTAGCAAGCAAGACCCGAGCATCCCAACACAAGAATAATGATTATAGGATCAAGCTTATTTGAACTGGATAATCAACAATGTGCTTCAGTCATTCTCCACGATTTGATCAAAAGATACCTTTTCCACTGTTGTGAACAGAATCCTCGATAGTAGACAAATTCAGGAGGGAATTAGTGCAAGTAATAATCATTATACGGGCATTTGTCTGATTTCTGTCGTCTAGAGACCACCAATAGACTATTCCTCATGCACGAATCACGAACCAGGATAAGGCTTCTCCAAGGATTCTTCCAAAACGACAATAGAAATTTATTTTCAATAATCGATTTTTCCCACTACCCTCTGCTTGCGTGATGACCAGTCTTTGATATGTCTAACGCGGTGGGCAGGACTGGTTTAGAAGCGCATCGACACGAGGCTGTGATAGGAGAGAACGGAACAAATACCAACGCCATGTAGGTTATAAACACGTGGACTAATTTTTCAGGTATTTGATTACGGCAAATTTGCTACGGCTTGCATTTTGGATGCCAAACTAAGAAATTCCGTGTCCAGGAATTCCACTCCCTTCATTTCCAGATGCCTTTTCTGCTGACAGCGAGAGAAACTATCCCAGGGACAATAATAGAGCCCAAAGAAAATATCAGAACTGCCACCCCGTGTGATACCCAAATGTCACGTAAGAGCTTTTCTGTGAAATGTCACCATTAGAGTATTTGCATGGCAGACAGTAAAGAAGCTCCGTTTGCAAATCGGACACAAAATGCAGTATGGGTTGGCTAAAAAAAAGAGGATGATCGCACTGCACACGTACCGCGGAATGTCAGAGCACCGCCATTTAGTTGGCCAACGTGTTTCTATGTGGAGTGAATGTGAGGGTGTGTTTGCAATGCAGAGAACAACACAGTGGTTCGTTCTAGGCACCGTGTCGTGTGCGTTAACGTGAGCCATCCGGTAAGAAATTCAACAGGGATAAAAGTATTGCATTGGAGGGTGATATGGCACATCGTAAGGAATTTCATGTGCTGTTTAAGTGTTAAAGGCTACTGGAAATTTAAAAGCACCATTTCCTAACTAAAATCTTGTCACATTAAAATGGGCAAGCCCCGAATCACTCCCGCATTACTTTTTTTTTCAAACCTGAGCCAACGAGAAACCAATTGTGGGCTGTTACTGACATCTACATTAAGCTTGCTTCAGATTAATTGTTCAAAGTTTGTCTAAGACGATAGACAAAAATGCGCAACGGACATAACTCAGTTTTCAACTACAGTATCCTATGCAATCAGGTTATATGGCCGAAACACACCGATCAATCGACATTCTCGATCGATAGTCAGAATGGGATACGGGTCTTCTGCAATCAGACGCATGGGCTAATTGCCGGAAGTAGGGAAAATAGACGGGCAGACAGACAAAAAGGCACCAGTAATCCTTCTCGTACGGGGTGAAAAAATAACCAAGTAGTCCGCAACTCAGTTGTCTACGCTGCCATCTGAAATCCACATTAACCGTCGTGTTTTGGCCCATTGTTTCAGTTAAGTCGGCATCATCGTGAAATCTGGACCCAGCCCTAATTATTCTCACCTTCTGGTGGTGCAACTCGACAGTGGAATGTGCGTTACAGTGCACGCTTTGACAAAATTGCCACCTTGACGGTAGGTATTATTTGATACAACAGTTCTTCGAAATACGAAAATTAAAGAGAAGGATACGACTGGACACGTTCATATGTCATATCAATTGCAGTCAAATTTATTTTATGCGACTATCTACGTCTAGAGTGCATGCTGGTTCTGAGGACACAACTGCCGTGGACATTTCCCGGGGTTAGACTACCTTATGACATCACTCATACGAAGCTTACTTCCAGCCGACGGGTGGCATTCTGCACTCAACTGCTCCCATTCGCTTAATTTGCACGGTCTTTCGTATCTCATGCCACAGACTGAAGTTCTATCGACGATTCACGAAGTAAGATGACCGTGAAAAATATCCGCAATCAAAAACAGTACAGAGCTTCGTTGTACTAGGAGAAGCCTTCGTGAATGTTTTGCTTAGCTCCTAAAGAACCTATTGTAGCTAAATTTATAAGCCCACAATCTTGTGCTCATGAGCAAAATTGATTGACGATTAATCGTGTAACAAGTATAAACATCCCAGACGAAGTAAATTAGCTGGACCTGGTGCTCATCTGCGTTGTTCCCTGACTTAGGCCTCCTCACGAACCTTAGCAACAAGATGAATGCCCTAGTACTAATTCACACAACTAAACTAATCATAAACTCAACCAAAAACGTAAGCTTACTTCTTTGCCTACGGGATTGCTATTGATGGGAAATGGTAGTAATAAACAACATTTGCGCTGATCACTTATGAACCAGTCTCAGCTAAGCTGTGCATTTGGTTGGACGAAGAACCCAAAATCAAAATATCGTTCAATTTTTGGTTGAACAACAGAAAGACAGAACAAAAATGACCGCCGAATAATTGGTACCGCGGGATTTTTTTTGAAATTACTGAACCTACCGCTTATCCACAACATCCATAGTGCTTGCTTATAATCCAAGTAATTTGCTTGTCACGTTCACACACACACACACCATACATACACACACATACACCATACATACACACGCGAACGAAAGCCTGGCTAGCCCAACGGGTTCCCCGTGTGGTGCAACAGTGTTAGGAGATATTTCTCTCTGTCGGGACCGCAATTCGAACTTAATCCAACGTAAATCTCTTTGTCTGCTTGTTTCCCTCGTTGACCTGTTGGCTAACACACGCACATCCACAACCCCGTGTAGTTTTATTGTGCCCATTAAAGAAGTAGATGCCCCGTTTTGAAATCAAACCAAACTGAACCGGTTTCGTTACCCTCAGTAAGACCTCAGATCAGGGTATGCAATCAGTATGTACCAAGGCACGCACACGCACACATACTCATACCCTTTTGCCCATCCTACCACCGACTTAGAATTGCGTGAGAACTCGTCCCAGGGAAAATTGTGATCGTATGCCCATGTACGTCCACAGTCTCCGTTGATCAAGGTCATCGCTGACCGTTTGTATGATCCTGCCCATTTGTCTGGGCACAGTTTCGTCCCATTACCAGCCATGGAGTAAATTCAGGTCATTCGTGCAGATACTGGTGCAATCACCACTCTTCGTTTGCTTCCCATGCGTGTTTGAGATTTGTGAAAATGTAATAAATGATTTTGGAAATTTTAGCACAGCTACCAAACTGGTTGATGCACAACAGAACTGGAAGTGTTCAACAAGAAAGAATCAAGAAGGTCACTTCCTTGGGTGACGGATCTTGGAAGCTCAATTTTGGACTTTGGACGTTAGTTCAACTGGTGCAAGTGGGTTCGAGCATTGACACCACTTGGAATCCACCGCAGCATCAGGTGATTACACGTGTTCTGCATGGCTCAGCCAGAATCGTAAATAGTTCAAACTATGCATACGGTAGGCTTAGAAAAGCCAGTTTTATTGCTGACTGTTTCCAATATTGTTCGCCTGTGTGATCCCTTATGATTGTGAGCTATGGAGCATGTTCAAAAGCCCCAGCTAGAACCTCGAATCGATTTGTGAACATCTAAGTTGAACAAGGATTTACCACTACGCTATTCAGGTCGGCACTGAAGGATTGACATAAAACTTATACTACCAAGTAAGTACGGTTTCCAAATGAATACTAGATTTTGTGGGTGATACACACAAGGAGTAGGTGAGTTCAGTATCGGCTTTCCGACAGGAGTATATATATGTGTATATATATCATCGCTTGTGATATACTTCAAAATTTTGCTAGCTGGCAGGGTGAAGTTTCTAGGATGCAAAAGACCGTTTACACACAAGTAATCTTGAATGCCGAGGAAGACCAATCTGAAGGGGAAAATGGAATTGTAAAGGATTGCGAGCAATTTATAAGATTTCTTTAAACGATCTTCAGATTTACCTTATTTTAACTTCTGAAGTGCTTATCACTAGATAGCTTGCCCGACAGAAGCATTTATGTTGTCGAACATTACACTCCGGATCACGCGTACATTTGTAGTCGGTAGTTCATCGCGGAATATTCCTAATATTTTGCGTTAACTAAGATTTTGATATTTTCTTTGTTGATCATGAGCTGAAAAGCTATTTTTTATCTTTTACTTCTTTTATTAGTGAAACAAAAATGTATATCAATTTTCAGAAAGGGGGCCGCGGCCAGCAAAAGAGAAGAGAGAGAAGTTGGAGAAGTTGACCGGTGGTGGGAGGATTCCCACACGCGGCCTTCACGTCCAAACGCCACGACCTTATCCGTTTCGGCCACCGCCGGCCACATCAAAGCTGACGCTACTACGGAAAGTTCAAGTGAGTTGGGTTGATCGCCTACTTCGTTGTCGTGACAGTAGAGTAGTGAACTAGAAATAATAAAATCTTTAGAGCTACTATGTGAGTGATAGGTAATTGATTGACATATTTGTCCAAGTTAAGGGTTGCGTTCAAACATACTAAGAGCTTTAAACTAAGCAAGACCACTGTTTAAATAACAATGAACAAGTGAAGTGCACAAAGAGCACGCATCATGCAGTAGGTCGATTACATCCAAAAGCGAACCCGGAATTATTTATGTCACCGTTAAAATTGTACGACAGAAGTCTGCTTCTTTAATCCTGAGGTATATCATTATCGATGTATATTGCAACCTTGTCCCAGTGTTTAAATGCGTCAAGTAGCGGGGATATATTGGTCACTCAATAAGGCGCGAAATGTAATTACCTTGTTTAGTAGTTATTTCTGTTGATAGATGCCGTACAAGTGGTGACCAGCAAAACGCTTGCAAAAAAACACTTCTGGCAGAAAGCTATTTGAAGAAGTTGTTTGAAATTCTTATATTATTCGTTCAAGCTGTTCATTTTGACACGAACAAATTCAGAGAAGTTTATTCAACGAATCAATGAGAGTGTGGGAAAATGTGCTGTTATTTTTGCGGGGATAGTCCTTGATTTCTAAGAAAGTGGGCAACACGTGAAAATGGAACTTCTTCCGATAGTTCATAGTCATATCCCAACCGAATTTAGTGCGCATGTTGCCTTCAGTGGTTTTCTCCCAACCTGATCTAAGTCGAATGAAAGCCCGCCTAGCGCTACGGTGTCGCTTCCACATGAAAAAAACGAATCACAGCGTGAATCATTGCCTTATTCAAGATGTGGATGTAGTCTCTAGTTGATAATTCAATTAACTACCTACGCAGTAGGTATTAAAGTCAAAATTCTAAACCTTCTTGGCACACGAAGTAGACATATTTTCATACTCCAATTGTTGGACAACATAACAAAATGACCCGAAAATTCTGAGGGATAGTGACGACTGTTAGTGCTTATCGGGGCTGCATTTCTAGCGTTGCAAGCGTCAAATTAAATTTATCAGATACAAACTGAGTTCGAGGTGTATCAAAAATCCATGAGCATTATGCTAGGTTTGATGTGAATGTTTCTAATGTCAGAACACAGCGTTGTCGGTTGAGAGTGCAGTTTTGCCCAATTTTCAATTATCTTAGCTAACCTCCTCTCGGGTTAGTTTTACAATCGACCGGCAATACTGTTTTCCGATGTTAACACTCTCACATTATGCGTGAAAGTGCGGTCAGTAAATCTCAACTTGCTCTACCTAGTTTCTTCGTAATGTCCCATGGTTGAGATATGCATCCGGTGACGTGATATCCGCTCAATTTGTAGCTTATTTACCAGGCAAACAACTGCAAACCTATCGGTTACTTGGTTAGGAAGTGAATCTAAATAATTGCCTTTTCGTGTCACTGCTCATTCTAACGGAAGGTGTATACTTGAGATTTTTTTGCATGAGTCCAGATAAAACTTGCGCGTACTCTCGTAACGCATTCAACAAGCGACAAATGAGCGACTTCGGCCTCCTACATGACGGCATGAAATGCAAGTAATTCAAAGTCCTTCATTCTTTATTCAACGAGAAATGGCAAGCCTCCGGAATAGTAATCAACATAATTTACTGTTACCGGGTGAGCAAATACACTGGAAATTTGGTCAAAATCTCTTTTTTTTGCCGTTAGTAGGCCACAATCGTAACACAAAAGACCTCAAGAGAAAGACCAAATGTGCTATGCTCAGAGCAAAGTACTGCACCTATTGACAGAAATTCGCTGTCGATGCATTGTTTATCGACGAGCCCGCCACTCTCATTTGGTGGGATCAACTTTGAGGATCACTCCTAAGTAGAACTCCCTCGATTCGAAAGTCGTACCGTAAATGACGTGTTTCAACTTCCGGTTCATTGTCCAATATGTTGATAGCCAATCAAATTCTTGCTGCAAAATAACAAACAGACTAGTAGTACGGTCTAAGTTAGGGCATGTTATTAAACGAACTAGATCAGAGTGAAGGAGATACGCTCAAAAGTATAGAATTCAAATATATGAGTAAGTGTCTGTTTAAGTTGAAATGTTTCCTACATTCCGACGGTAAGTGACACGGTGTACGCTCAAAGATCAATATTGCGACAGCGGCGCATTTGATTACGTCAATCGATAGTATGAGCGAAAATGCCGCAGAAGAAAGTTGGTGAACAATGCCAGGCCAAATAGGCCAGCAGAAGAATCGATCAGTGAGTGTTGATCATCGAAAGCCAATACGTGCAATTCGATTATGCTTAATAAACGAACATTTTTATCTGCTCTGTTTGATTTTTCTTATTAAAATTAATGGAAACTGGAGAAAGCAGCTGCAAATAGAATGGATTGTGGATTTACCGACGTCTCATCCTTTTTTTCGTTTTAAAACAGTTTCGAAAAATTTATCACTTTTTGTTACCCGCATTGTTTCACTTTCGGATGGGTGAACAAAATCTCCGCAGAAGCACACGACCGGTTGCGCAGTTGGCACCCTTTTCAATGTATGCGTACTCGGTAGTCCTCTGTCCGACTATCAAAATTCTTGTGCATTTCTTTGTTAGTCTCATACCAGCCCTCTTCCAACGAAACTTCCGTTTACGCTCCTGACAATTCAAATTAGGTATAATTTTGCTATAAACTTCATTTTAGTGAAATTCGGGGGATAATTCAGTCACCAGTGACCAAACTCCCTCCTTTTAATAGCCCCTTCAATTGTGATCATTCGTCGAAAAGCTTTCCTTTATTTTACTCTCGTCTGAGTGGACAGTTTGGACATGTAAAAGACGGTGGTACAAACAATTTGAAGAATTTCTTCGTAGATATTTGTTTTTTTTATGATTCTTGTACAGACAATTGCTCGCCTTCTATCTGTGAATAAAGCCAGCCAATCGCCGAATCACCAGGAGTAGTATTTCCAGTTATTGGTTTGTACGAGATTACCACGTACCCGTTGTTCTCTAATGCGTGAGGCACTTCATTCTCATTCGCATTTCCACGGCAAAGATGCAGGCGAAATTGGTATCAGTACAGCGAAAATGTGGGAGAAGAGGTTGCCGTCTTGGTTTGTAATGGAAGTACCCATGAAATTACGTTCCAATTTCACTGTCACGGGTTTTCTGCCTTCGGACAAAGTCTGTGGAATTGCCCCCTTTTATTCTCATGCAAATAGTCATCTTGCTTTAATCCGTACACCCGGCACGGTTCAACAACATACATTGAATCATGCAAAATCGTCCAATTCGGTTATAGTCCCCAATCAACTCAGTATTGTTTCATTATTATAAAAATAAGGTGAGCAATTAGGGTGGGATACCAGCCTGATTTTGACTTCAAGGCGCATTTGGATTCGAACCGTGGCAGTTGAAAATTCTGCCATAACACACGACTAATTCCCAGCAATCATCAGTTAAAGTGGACAATTATGTGAGCGGCATGTTTGATAAATGAAGGATTTCTGCCGCGGATTTGCGCTGACCATCAGGTATGACTTTACATAGGGGCAAATGCCCCCATCCGTCCCATTAAGCACATGAACTTTTCAAGTCGCGTCAGGTTTCCGCTTTCATGTCCGCATACGTTTGCCCTAACAGTCATGCTAACAACCGTCGTCCGAATAAACAAAACAGTTTGGATTCAGGTGCGATAGAAGAAATCTGCAAATAAATTCATGGTATGATCTACCCATGCATGTTAGCAACTTGGGAATAGCTGAGAAATAAATTTCCGGAATGATCAACTATTTGGCACCGTCACACACAAGCCTAATTATATCTAATATATATGCTCTTTTGTGCGGGATTCGTTTGGGTTTGCCACGCTATTTTGGATAATCGGTATCGACAAGAAATTTTTAATGCTAGAATACCAAAAGAAGTCAACTAATTTCCACTGGCATGGAATGGAGCTAGGGGAAAACATGAATTAAAAATTATCTCATCTCTTTTCATGAAAATATAAATTGCTGATTTCCCAATTAGCTGGGTCTCGTGACCAAAAAAATATTCTGAGCTGCTCTTTACATCGACAAATATCCGTCTTGTGTTCTTTTTTCTTCCCTATGCGCTGTTGATATTCCCTTTATTTTTTCCGTTTAGCAACCGAATGATAAACAAATATAACAATATTTGGAAGAAAGTTTCAATAGTGAAACTAAATAAACACCCTTTCTGAAGAGTTTGCTTTCGTGAAAACCGCTCAAAAGAGCGGTCGCTGCGATGAATGCAAACCAACACACTGATCAAGGCGATGTATTCCGACTGTATACAACTGGACGTCGATGAACAACTGGTCAACACAAAACTCCTCTCCGTCTGTCGGTCGGGGTTTGAATCCTCCTACCGCCAGTCAACTCCTCCACTTTGTCTCTTTTAGCCGCGGGCCAGCTCTTGAAAACAGTTTGCGTGGGTTGTTTCATTAATAAGGGGATTAAAAGGTGGAAAGTACAAGAGATCCTAGAAACAGAGAAAAACACTGAACGACAACCTGACAGAGGGACAATCTGGACCAGTGCGTGAATCTGTCTTGATCGTGGTTAGTGCACATCGGGCGACACATAGCGCATTGCAAATTCAAGTTGAAAACTACGCACCGCAGATTACAAGGAAAACAAATCTGATTCTACCTTCCTTCAAAAGCCGAAATACGTTCCAAGGAAGCTTCCAGCTACCCATGTCTCAGAGAAAAAATTATGCGGTTTTTGGGGTTAATGCTGATCCACGGTAAAATTGAACGGTTTCGGATAACATGTTGCGAGTGATGTGATAAGAGCGGGGTTTATCCGTACGAGATAAATGCCAAATCAGAGTGTTTGAATGGAACCAGTAAAGAGACTTATCTTATTAGATAGGGGATTAAGTCACCAGAGCAAAATATATCAACCCCGTGACTGGAAGACAACGGTGCATAAATGAAGTCAACAAGGAATAATAGGCGCTGCGACGAATGAGCTGCACACTAGTGTAATTTCCACGTAAATTATCGACTTGTACCAATCCAAAAAGTAATTTCCAAGCAACTGAATGTTTTTACTAAATTGGACAAGAGTTGGGTGGGATGTCAGTGCACTGAATCCGCCGAATTAGGTAGTCAATTTGACAGCCAAGTAACGCAAAGACAGTGAAAACACTTGTTAATGAATGAGAAATTTTTTTCAATTGTCTAATTGTAGTTGTTCCACTGAATGAAAATGGTCGCTCCCCAAAAAGCGATGCAACTATTGAGTCCATTTGTACACCCGAACAGTATGATAAACCGCAGCTTTTCGCTCTCGTTTCGTCATATGAGTCAATTTTCAATTTAGCACCAAGTGTTCCTTTTATCGCATAGATAGCTAAAATTGGTTGTTATCATTGTATTAGTGGTCCGTGGATGTGGAGTTCGGAACAGATGATCATCCATGTGCCGGTAAACAACGGCCGTTCGAATCCGCAGGGGATACTCTGCACTTGTTGTTCCGATTTCAACTTTTAATTAGTTAGTCAACTTAGTTTGTCATGTGTTTTCGTGGAGGTTGTCCTTTGTGTACTCGCAATCCACTAGGAGAGCTTAGGGTGGCTCTACTCATTTGCATGAACAAGACAGCTTCAAATATTTTGACCTCCGTGCGTTTGTCAAACGTGTGACTTCGAACTGGAACAACAGAAAACAAAACCAAAACGCCGAAACCGGAAGTTTAACATTAGTTCGTCAGGACGGATTTGATGTGGAACACAGCAGAAATAAGCATTTCGAAGGGGGGTGGAATTTTCTGTAGCAGCGACCGCCTGCAAATGTGCCGCGCCATTTGGAAACGAACACTGCCTTTTAAACAAAAACGGTTCGCCTGACAAATGAGTATTGTACCATCATATGACTGAATAAATTCACTGAACGAATTTGAGTTTGAAAGAAGGGAAACCCAAACCTTTTCACTTCTTATCGTGGGCTAACTGATATCGCTCAAGATTTGGAGTGCTCCCATAATCTCGGAAGCGACACGAAATTTGAAAGAGGTCAACACGAAGGTAGCGAATTCGGACGGACTTCATTCGAGCTCCATGCGCCCCTCGTAGATAGAAAAAAACTGGTCAATAAACAGTAAGTTCGTTGTGTCCGTGACGTGAACTAACCAACCAGAATGCATTCTATGCTCAAAAACGGGCTGCTTTGCGAATTCCGTAAATGAGGTTAATGAGGTACTGGTGCTTCAATGCACTCTTCAAATTTTAATGAACAAACCATCTTATCACGTGTATATATATATATATTATATATATATACGCATGGTTTAATACGGAAAAGTGTACCGTCAGTGTGTAAGTGTATGTTGTTGTATATGCAGGGCTGGTTCGTCGGACAAGATGCCTAGTGCGATTTTGTTGACCGATACGTGGATTGGTCATTATCTACTTCACCCGTCAAAAAGTACATTCTACGCTTCGCGCCATATGAGTTTAGTTGTACAATATCCCTCAAACAATATAAACAAACCAATGGCTTCCAAAGTTAGTGGACCAGTCCGCGTTTATACTGACGGTCAACACTGCCACGAATTTGTTAGGGATTCAGCAGAGAGAAGAAATAGATAGGAAAATTAAGTTGATTTATTAACACTTACTAAAATGCATCTTGGTCATCAGGCGGAGTCTCATGACAAGACATGGTCAGCGTAAACAGACGGAAGCTTTGAGGTATGCGTTTGCCTGTGCTCATGTGTCCTTTGTGCGGTGGGGATGTGTAGACTGACCGGAATAGATTTTATACTGACCAGAACATGCAAAAGACTTAAATTTCGTGCTTGCCACCCTACTTCCCTGAGCAGCCCAAAATTTAGATAGCATCAGTAATGCGGAGTCGTTAAGAATCTATCTTTAATTAGATGAATAATGATTGCCAGTCAACTACTTAGCGAAAGAACGAATCAGAAAACTCATCAACCAACTATGTAACAAACCAACCAACCAATTAATTAGTTGAAGACCTCACTAACCACGTAATCGATCGGTCAACCAATAAACTAGATAACCGAAAAGTAGCTGGATCACCAGTTCTTCTGTGGAATCGCTTCACGATGGATGAAGCACGTGTTAGCGCTAGAGCAGACTGCTAAGACGTCTGGAAAGCGCGAAGCAGTTAGATCATAAGCTCAGACTGGTTGAATTTAGAGACTACTGTAATGTACCTCATGCTCTTTGTTTGTCCCAATCACTGATCTGCGTCCCATGTTAAAATAAGGTCAGATTCTTTTCCCAGTCACTCCTGATCTTCAGAAGCGCTCCTATGCTACTGGAAGTTTCATGGTCATGGTTGGCGTTCTTGCAAGTCCGCGAACATTAGTGGTTTTCATGTACATTCGCCTCATAACACTTGCGCAGATTCCGTGTGCCAAAACTGTGCAAACAAGTATCAGATAATTTCGCAGTTCAGAACGGGGCGACAGCCAGTTGGATTGGACTTCTAAAAAGATTCATTTTACATTCGGTTTTCGAAACCACTGTCATTCGAACATTTCCCCAAGTAGTGTATAAATAAATTTGATCACTAAATTATGTAGTCTAGAAATTACAGCCGAACTAAGCTCACCATTGAAAATTACGGTGACATTAGAGCTCAACCACTCATTTTTCTAGTGAGTAATCACTTTTGCAATTCACATTCACACTACATCAACCTGGGCATGAACTTAGCCAGGCCAAATGATAGTGAATCGAGCGTCACAACAATTTCGCTATCCGAAATAAGTTACTGTAGTCTATACGATACGAAACTTGCACGACATGGTCTCAGTTCTTAGCCATACTAGTTTCATTCTGCTCCGGAGCCGCATCAAAATTGTGTTCAGAATTGGGTCGAAATATCTCGGATCGTGTTGGAATATGCTTTCCCTTCACAAGATCCCAAAAAAATCCACGGCTCCTAGCAAACCATGCGGAAAAGTACATGTAGTGGGCAAATTTTACGGTATAGACGGGAAAATTCCAGGTGCATAGCATTCCAGGCCAGTGAGAACGAGATTTCAGTGAACCGTACAGTGCATTCCTTTTGTCTCGATGCACAAGGACAGTGTTAGATTATCAACGATGAGTCGATCTGTTTTCAAAACTAAACACCTCCTCGATAGGATTTAACTCTTGCCAATCCCTCAAGTTATCAGTTATCTTAGACAATACCGGGCACAATTTACCATACAAGTGAACTTTTCTCAC
Source organism: Fasciolopsis buskii (assembly GCA_008360955.1). NCBI lineage: Eukaryota > Metazoa > Platyhelminthes > Trematoda > Plagiorchiida > Fasciolidae > Fasciolopsis > Fasciolopsis buskii. The sequence goes on from LUCM01006553.1 coordinate 94,129, forward strand.
GATATTTCACAAATTACACGAGTGGAAGAACAAAGTTTTAGGTCGTACCTGCTTATCAATTCGTGTGTGTACGTACGGATGGTTTTGTACCCCTGGTTCCAGGCACATGTGTAAACGAGACCATACAAACTGAATACCTATGATAGGATCTCCTGTAACCTGTTGGTAACCGCCGCAGAATATCAGCTGTCAGTTTTCTCATTCAAAATTTTGCAGTTCACCCACTTCAAAAGTGAATTTTATACACCGAATTAAAAAAATATCCCCATGGCCGTGTAAACTCCACAACTTTGACTCCAATATTTTTATCAGCTAACTCTAGCCCCGTTACTAAGGCTGAATCGTCCATCTTCGACAAAATCAAGGACAATTTGCGTTCACAAACCCATTTGCTTTTTTTATTAGGATGATATGCATTTTTTCCAGGATGTGATTAACCCCGGGGCTGGATTTGACCGAGGCATGGAGAACTTGAAGGCGTAACATCCACGATAAAGGGTCACTTGATTTTGACCGCTTGAATTCCTAAACGTGAAACCTAATACGGGTGCAACTAGGCCTCGATTATAGCCGATCAACAAATAACGACTACCGTCAGTTTCTGCAATGCATATATCAAATGTGGATCCGTCGTTTCATCACCTCACATTTGATCAATGAACGGCAAATAGTCAACGTAACAAAATTTTCCTGGATCTTGTTATAATCCGCAGAGTTCCTAATGTAGGACTGCACAACCGATCTCTCATCACAGGCGAAAATAAATTTTGAAGCTTGATTTGTACAAGCAAACTACCGGATGCCGTCATCTATACTACCGCGTTTGCGTTTGCTGACCAGCTGAATCTCAGCCCTGGCATTCGGTTCCATGATCCTTCAGTCTTTCATATAGTGACATTTTTTCTTAAATTGTCGAACTCAAACTCCCCTTCAGAATAACCTGTCATTCCGACAAGGTTTTTTAGGCCTGGTGAACAGATAGATTCACGATGGTCTCGCGCTATCCAATAAATATTCGGTCCGGTGTATAGGCGAGTAAAATGAAACATCGAAGGAAACATCCCTCTTGGATAAACTATCTCCGGTCGAACTCGCTTTGGAATAAGCGAGTTTGTATCACACTTTAGGGCATTTCGAAATTAGGCCAAAATCACTTCGAATTGTGTGAAATTATGTCTCACACTAACAAAATGCATCAGGGATAAATTTACAAACGAAATTGTAAGTGTGAAAAGGGAGTAGTGGGCAAACAAACAACGTATATCTCGCTTTGTACGCCCAAATTTCCCAAGATTTGGCGCCTTACATTTCGGTTCCTTAAAGTTAGATGACAACTATGCATGACAGCGATTAGGACTAACTTTTGTGCACCAACGAACCGATCAAATGGTAGGCGGATCAAATAGAAACCCGGAAAATTTGGAGCCTCGATCGATCTTAATCAACTTGGGGAACTCCCCTTGTTCCGCATGGTAACTACTGCTGTGGTGGTTTTGTCAGACGCCATTCGGGCTTACCATCCAGCGAACAGGAGGGACGTCAGAGAGCAAATTGTGAATATTCCTTTCCTACTTTTACATTGTCTTTTGCTTGTTTTCTGAAAGAAACGGCCGGATGGACCATTTTCAGAAAGGAGTTTCGGCCGACAGAGGGCTGCCAAATGAGGTAGCTGATCGGATACTGGAGGATTTGAACCCGCGGCGTGGTGTTGATCACCCGGCCACTACTGACACTGATGAAAGACACTGAATTTGGATTAACTCGTAGTGGCTTCGGGTTCACTGAAGTTTAATGTTTTCGCTGTTTGCAATTTCCCAATTGGTGGCAACTACAGCAATAAAGCTCATTTGCGTTTATGGGTTCCGACTAAATCACATGAATTGGTCGCTATTTGCTCCAAATTTGAATGTAGAGGCTAAATGCAAAATCGAACGCATAAAAATACCTACACACACTCTAAAGACTAAAAGCTGTGAACTGCCACGTGAGTATCCGTTACTGAAAAAAAATACTAGTGAAAATGCTTTGCAAAGTGGGAAGACTGATGTCAGTGAAATGATTTTTCTTACCTAACCCAAGTGAGTCTGATTCGAGGTCAAAACTGCAACTTCTCGTGGACGAACGGATTTCTGGAGTCAGTGGTAAAAAAATGAAATTCCACTGGTAGAGCTAAGCAGTTACCCGCGGCAATCAGGCTGTCTGAAAGGATCGCAGAGAGCCGAATACAACTCAGACCTGGTGGCTGAGTGGCACTCATAAGGAATCTGGAAATCTCTATTTAGACAGCTTTAGAACTACTTGGAAATCCTTGATTATCCCAGTGGCGTCAAAATAAAAAACGCTGTCACTAAGGGCATCAGTTCTAAGGAGCCCTAAGTACAAAGGGGGACCTAACAGCAGTACATCGGCACTAGGTCACAAATTAAGCGATTTCGGACTGCCCGATTCATACTCAACTAGACACGTCGAAATTTGCGAACGTCCTTTTTAACCGTGAATGGTATAATGTTAATAACAGGGCGTCGTTGGTAGATGGAATTTGCTAACGTTTCGACTACTGCGGGTAGTCTTTCTCAAGGAAAGTTTTACAATTCCTAAGTTTTTGGTCTCTTTTAATCCCTTATCCCTATTAGCAGTTGCCTAACAAACTTCCCTCTCCCTTGCTCAGTGGATTGATTTGAGTGCTAGCAACAAGTGTTATTTTTGACAGGATTACCGCGGCACATTTGTTCTTTAGTTTTCGAGTCGGAAAACTTAGGCACTTTAGTGGAAGTCCGTTTTAACATCGTTGTTTCTATTCTGTATTCACATTTTATTCCAAATTCTTTGCTCATCCGTAATCCTTTTTGACCTAGCTGAAACGGACTTTCATTCATACCAATGCAGGTCTTCTATTGTCAACCGCGTTACCCCCGACTCGGCCAGTTTTCTTCCAACTCGCATATATGATTTTCCATGTCGGTTCCTGTGACAAAATCCCAACACAATCCATCCTTCCCCGTCCCACAACCCGCTGACATGTCGTTAGCAGATGAACCGTCCCCAGACTAATATTTTCAAGTCGCAGTAGCTGGGCTAGTTTCTCTTATTCTACACTCTAAGTTGAACCGAATTCAAGGTAGTATTTAATCATCTTATTTTTTGCGTCTGATTTGTGAAGTTCTTTGTTATCTGTTAGCGTGACAAAATCGGACAACTCAGTTAGACGAATGTGTTTCGATTTCAACGGTTTGCCTCATGTCAGCCTCACATAGATTTGTTCGCTAATTGAATCGTTTCAAGACTACAAATGGGGAAAACGGTAACAAGTGCAGACCGAGCGACGTTTGGAGTGCATCTGAAAGTCGATGCGCCATACGATGACTTTATGCATGCAACTGATCAAAAGACAGTAACACAGCGTTGTCAGCAGGATGTGTCATTGCCCGACGTTTCGGTTACCTTGAATGTTTATTATCAAATGATTTGAATGTAAACCCTGCCTTCAGAAAGGCTGCTCAAGATAGCCGAAAAGTTAGCCAATTACACATCGTTTTGAGAACATCATTAAAAATACCCAACAAAATGAAGGCTATCTGTGAAAAAAGGAGACCCAGGCTCAGTGAATAAAGGATCACGGATTTGCATTGCTGATGCCCAAGGGATCATTAGTTTTTTGGTTTATTATCGTCATCTCAAGGTGACCAAATCAATTTGATCATCCTCTTATGATATGGTAGTTGTAATTCAATCCAAAATTCATTGCGCAGAAATTTAATTAAGTGATACATGGGTTTGCGAGTAACCTAATGGAAAACGACACACAGTTAGCTGAGTGTTATTAACCAGGATAGCTCGGCCAAAAGGGGATATCTATTGATTATAGCATTTCATGGAAATCTGATTGGGTCGATCCACTGGAGCAAGTAAATGCACGTAGTTTATTTGTATGTGTACATGAGATGAGAGGTGGAATCAGCCAACTAATCAACAAGCCTACCAACGTGGGCATAGTCCATTAAAGTACTTATTCCAGCCCGGTCTTGATTTGTTCAATCAAGCCCAATCTAGCTGGCTTTCTAATCTTTCGTGTTCGGTAACAAAGTTCATTGATCTTGGGATGGGTTCCCGAGAATCCACTGACTTGACTTCACTATCAAACCTTCTCTTTGGTTTCCTGCAGAGGGAGGTTTCCGGGATGATGCATCAATTTTCATTTCATAAAGACTATTCTCTCTGCAGTACGAGCATCTGACCTTTGTTGTTTCCCAGTGTTGTTTTGGAAGTTTGTCATCCTTCTTTTGTGTCCAGTTTTTCGGTAGTCAAGTAAAGTACGTGATTCTAGGCACTTCCATTCCGGTTAGCAATGCTTGCGATACGAAGAAATCCAACGAGGGACAGTCGTATTCATAATTTGTTACAAATTCCGACAAGTTGCTTTCTAGTATCTGTGTCGCACGCGTCCAAGAACTTGGTTTGTCCGTTTCCGAAAAAAACTGCAGTAAAACCAACGGCAACGGCCATGGCAACGCCACTGCGGCAACCACCAAAATCACCAAAAACAACAACGACTTTCCAGTTTCTAATCTAGCACCCCGCGTGGCTTGACGATCTTGTCATTCTGTCAATAATAATTACTGTCTTTTTGTTGGATACGATCAAAAGATAGAGAGATTTCTATGGTAAACCTGCTTTTTCTTGAAAATTTACATACGGTTTCGTAATGGGAAGTCAGTTGAGAATTGCCATTTTTATTTGATTAGATCTGTGTACCCTCACGAATGTTACAGATTTTAAAGGAGCACGTACGTTTTTGAAGGTGAATGTACGCGTACAAATAACTGCTGATAGCACAGGCTGAACAAGCTCAGAAAAACGTGAACTCAAGAAGGAATATTTGTTCTACACGTTTTAAATGAGGCGCGATACTTGAGTAAAACAAAAATACCAATGTTCATGCGATTGACAACAAAAACACCATTATTGCGTCGAGATTTAGTGAGTTACTAACATCCAATTACAATTACTACGAAATCGTTTAGAAAATAATGATAATTATTACTGTAACGTGGCGAATCGGTTGTCTGAATTGTGTTGCGAATGCAGTCTCGTTAAATCTAGCAACGACATCCGCTAGTTTCAAGTTGAATAACATCTCTTACTTGCCTGCTTAAACTAAGTCAACTTGACATGCCCACTTGGACTCAGGTGAGCGAGGCAAGACCAAGGACCTGATCGACTGCAAGCCGGAAAGGAGAGAAGGACCAACTATTTGTTTCAAGTCTGGAACGAGGACGAAACAGCTTGATTTTTCTGACGCGTTCAGAGACGATCGGAGGCGGCGTTAGAAATAAAAACCCAGGAAAGGACAGTGGGCGTTAACCTGAAGAGACCTGTGTGAATCGCTTGATTATGACAAATAAAACAATCAGTGCGCTAACCGGGCAGAAGCCATCTGATCATTCTAGCTTGACTAGCCAGAGCAGGAATCAATCAGAATCGAGACTATTGACTAAACCGGCTAGAAGTAGCGATCGCGATAATCACATCACAAAACAACGCACTGTCGCCATTGTTGTATCTACTCGGTAGGTGGAAGACGGCTAATATGATCGGGATTCTCCGCATTTCCAAAGCAAATGAAGCTTTCATTTTCATTATTTTAGAGAGGTCCCTCATCGTGCAAGCAATCCATAGAATTTGCATAAAATCTCTGCTAGATGTTAACGATGTTGCGTCCAGCTTATAGAAATGAGAGTTGGATCTAAGTGCCGTGCGGAAGGCATTAATTCGTTTTGTTTACACATAAGAATTAAATCCTCGTTATACAAGTATGTTTCGCTACTGACTTCAAAAAATAACAATAATATTAACAACGGAGACGGCTATAGAAACCGGTTTTCTCACAGTCACCAGTTCTTGTTCAGATGATTTTTAATTTTAATGTAAATAATGACAAAAATAATAACATTAAGGGGCTGCTCTTTTTAGTTGTAGGGGGATATGTTCGGGCTTCGGCAAAACCTAGCCAGACTTGACCAACAACGAGCCGTGAGTCGTGCACGATTCACATACCGGAAATTCTAAATCAAAAACCGAAGGGAATTTCCACTCTATCCGGGATTAAGAACAGATAAGCCTGTCATTCACCAGTGATCAGTTACTTCTCAGTCTACTCGGCATTCTGGTTTTTCTCAAGGCTGAGGTTCGGGACCCATCAGACAGTTGGTTTCTCTTATTACAAGAATTCAGCCGTTTGTCAGCCTCAAGCCATTATTTCGTAGCCCCTGGATATCGGCCATCGGCTTATGGTCACTACTTAGTGGCCTCGGGTCATTTCTATCTTCCATGACATGAGTCGGTCGAATTGAATACAAATTTCTTCATTAAGCATAACTACGGACGGAGTTCTCACTAGGTCACCAAGGGACTTGACTGGTCCATATAATTCATATGCAATATGCGAGTTGCCACATGCGTTATCTAGATCATGCGTTTGTCTTGTTCTAGCTTTTGGATTTTAAAGGGGGCCTCTGGCTGCCAAACGATTCCCAGAGCCCTAAAATAGGTATCTAGGTGCTACTGAACGATCATCGTGGATTGTTAAACGACGAGACGACCTGGGAATTGAACATTGAATTAAAAGGTGACGATCTGAATGACAGCCAAAAAGATAGTGACTTTGATGACCATTATAATGATGATTTTTTATGAAATGATTCGTACATGAGTATAGTGGAAAGGGGAGGCTTTGCACCCACTAGGGCCCAATTCAAGAAAATGGGGATCAGCATCAATGAAAGCTGGACTAGCATAGACCGACTTAAGGTTCCATCAGGGAAGGTGTAGTAATGAGCGTGGCGAGAGTGAGTTGCCATCTGCGCCCGAAGTGACCGGCAGACCGGGTCATTCGAACCTCAAACATTTAGGTGACAAATGCCTGGTTCATTTGACCATTGTTGGTTTGTTTTAATAAATACCTGTTCGACGGCCTCAGCAACGCCATTGTCAAGGTAAGTGTTTGTTAGGACTAAGGGGAATAGACTGTTTGCAGAATGCGCATACGGAGGCGAAAGTGGGGAATATCCAAGAGGAGCAACATTTTCCTTCCACGATGAATAACAATCCGCCTTGCATCTATCCATCCACAGACTTCGGGGTTCACATAGATCATTGAACTTTAAATGCAACTAAAGTGTTGACGAGGATTTCATCTCAACATGGTTTGAAACGTTTATGATAAAAGTCAGTAGATTAATTCCTATGGTTTCCTCAGTGGATGTGATGCCGCCCTATCAGCGGAATCTCCCGAACTATTCGCTTATTCGATCATCAGCTAAATGGTGCAGTAAAATACCAAGATATGTAAGTCTCCAACTCTCACACAACCAAACACGGATAGATCGTTTGACCTAAACCATTTTGAAACCCAGTAAAATGAAGAACAGAGAATGAAGGGGAGATGGGCTTATTTTTTCGGACCGGGCGTCACCCATTCTTCGAACTGTGTAACACTTGCCCACAAACTTACGTACAAACATAGACGCAGAGATGGACGCATTATTTGTCCGCGAGCTGTATCACAGTCTCCAACGTCGCAAGTATCAAGTGTGTTCCCATGTGCATAGCATCAAGTAGCAGTGGTAGTATGCATCGATCGTCTAGTTCACCATCTGAGCTTCTTGTCTGAACTAGTGTATGTGTGCGTGCCTGTGTGTGAAAATGCGTTTTTGTACCTTGGGGTGCAATATGAAGAAGCGTTCCGTTTCCGTCTCGTACATTTGGCCCAAATCCCATACAGTCAAGCCGATCAGAAGTAGTAAACCATAAAACTATTCACTCTCATGGTGCAGAGAAAAATGTTTGCATTCCGGCAGTAACCTGATGCAACCTGCTGGAAAACTGATTGAAACAAAGTGGAATGTAGAGTGGCAAATAGGATAGAAACGCTAGTCTTGTTCACGGGTGGTGGATGAGTTCGCGTCGAGTTAGCTGTTGTTCAGACTGAAGTAAATTGGTTGATCAATCAACGAATCCGTCGGAAAGTTAGTACTGGGAACGCCCAAATAAAATAGAAAACACCATGAAGTGGAAAAAATTCGAAAAGTAAATATTTGACGAAATTTACAAATGAGTTGTTATGGAAAGCCGTCACAACCAGACTGCATCTGGACGTGGTGTGACGGCTTCCGTGCCTCCATGACCCAACAAGCTATACAGGATGGCTCATCTCAAGCCGAAGATCCAATCATGCCTGCAAAATCAATGCGTGGGGGCCTGACGAGGTAGTCTCCGGGTCCTCTAGGATGAGGTTGATTTGAGCTGGCAACTCAGTCAGAAAATCGAGTGGAAGAATAATTGATCCAAGTTGATGGACTTTCACTCAGCCGCTCCCATCTACCTGGCGGAGAGAAACAAAGGCTTCGGTAGAGAACCCTGGTGGTTATGATTTATGACTGGGCACCTTAGCAATCTTCGTCCAAAAAGCCCTGAATGAATAGTACAAATAATGAATTCCATACTGCATTGGTCTTTGAGTAGGATAATTAGGACTGTGTCTTCCATTGCTTCAAACATGCACCTGCTCCGATTTCCCTTGTTTGGTTGACACGTCACTGCTTTGCGGTTAAAACTTTTGAGTCAAAGGCGCCGGTTAGGGTCCTCGAAGAAAAATTCCTTCTGCACTGTAGGCAGCCTCGAAGTAACGACAGTTCGAATACCTCCACCATCCTTTTCGCGGGTAACCTTTCTTATTCCTATTGTCCCGATGTAGGGACCACGCAACTTGCCACGAAGAACTGCAGTTCGACGGATTTGGCTGGTGGTAGATTAAGGAAGGGAGGAGAAATAGTTTGAAAGAATTACTTAAACCTAAGAGTTCAATTCACTTGGCTCCCTTCATTGTCCACAAGATCATCCGAATAGGGCAACAAGCTGCCTTCGCTAATTCTCTTGAAACTTTCTAGATAGACGTATGCTGTCTCCGAAAAGCGCATAGAGGATCACACTTCCGTGATCGTTCTTTGTAGCGTAGATGCAACCTCACTCTTTCGCTTCACTCGTCGGGCGTAGGATGATCCGGCTTCGGAGGCTCCTGGTAAAGCTGGCATTTGGATCGCACTGAGCATGCGGGAGGAGGGTAAAATATCAGACTGTATCCCAGCCAACAGCCGTTTATATGCAATTTGGTTGAACAGTTCTGTACACGCCACTAGAGGCCTGTTAAAGCGTCGTTGTTTGTTCAGCGTATCTGATCGTCCACCCACTGACTGCTGCTATCCTGAAGCCAAAGCCGAACTCCACCGGGAGTTTTCCCGATCACTCCGAAGGTTTTATTCACCGGACGTTGCAGTCGTTCATGATGAACTTAACGCCCAACTCTCCTTCCTAGGCAGACTGGACGGAACACCGGAGGACTCTTTGCTTTCCCAGCCGATCGAACCGACAACGGTGGTCACCTCATCCAAGTTTGTCCTGACCAGAAACTGTTTCTGACAAAATGTGACATCGGGTCACCTGGCGCCTGCATTCACTTTTACAGCTTTGGACTCGGATTGATCACACTGCTATCGGTCACCGGTGACCTGGATCACCCGAAAATCGTCGATCATTCTGGTTCACACTTGTGGGCTCAGACCATGCTTTGGTCCCTACTAGCTTTTTTGACGCCTAGTCCGTGATCACACCAGCACAAAAGCCACTTGTCCGGTATGGCTAATTCTAGACGATAACCGCCGACTACATTTCCAATCGGAGCTCTCAATTCGGTTGCCGCCTCAGCAAAATGTATCCGAGTAAATGCTGGGGACAGATCAAAGAAGTTCTGCACTCAGCGGCAACTGCCACCCAGGGCACAAACGATGGGTAACCTCGATTTCAGCCCCACTGCTAAATGGTTGCAGATCCGTTACCCCAGATAAAACATACACTGAGGCGCGAGGCTCTCTGAGACGTCAAATGACCAGGAGTTTGAGAAGTGACCCAGTGCAGAGGTGGGTAGGAAATTGTAGGGGAATGGAAAAGGCTGAGGATATCGGCAATAGTCGCAACCTTTACCGACTGATTAGGAATACTGGTCCACGGAAGCCGAATGTAAGCGAAGTTATTAAGGAATCCGACGACACATTGAATCACTGTCAGCGGCGTCGATTTGAGTGTTGGGCAGAACACTTTAAGGCACAATTTAGTTGGCCACGGCCAATGTAGGCCTTCCACTTGTATCTACAAGTGAACCAGTGAATTTGGTAATCAGCCTTCTATCGGCGCTGATGGTGTAGCATCTGAAGCTTCTGTCATTCCCAATCAATCTTGCCACAGTCCTCTTGGCGTAGCCACTGAATTCCATCAATCGAATATTCCCGCACAGATTAGTTTACAGTTATCTCACGAATTGGATCACTTCAGCAAATAATAGTAGATTCGTCTTTGGATAAAAACGGGACCCAGTTATAACTAACTTGGATTACTCGAGAGGTTCTCATTAGTTGCATAAAATATGGCATTCCGAATATTCCGTTCGCTGTTATGAATCAAGTCTGATTAGTTGTTCTAGCTTCCTTTCCACTCATCGTTAGCAGCGATGGGTATACATACTCTTCAATGGGAGCTTATTGTCAGGAATGGTTTTGGAACAAAACGCTACTCTGAAGTTTTGCCGCACATCACATGACGAAATTCAGCCACCATCCCTTACGGTTGTTGTTTGAACTGGTTTTAACCTAACATATTTCGTTCGGTTACATGTGGTCGGTGTAGAAACAAAAAATTCTGTCAAATCTCTAATGTGGGTTTTAAAAATTCCACTGTCATACCTTGTAGGGCGTGACTTGTTGTTTCGCGTACATGTTAATTCACACGTCGTTGAGTAGAACGCGAGGTTAGAATGAGACCTGTCCAGTTGCCCGGTAGCATGCATGCATGTTGCTTTTCTTGGCAAACACATGATGAAATTTTTCAACTTTGTTCTTGAACTGACTACGATGCAGGTAACCCTATTCTCATGTGAGAATGGTGTTATTGATATTTGCTCAGACGGAAATCTGTCTGATTTGGAACATGCAGAAGATTTGTGCTACTGAGCGAAGATTCAAGCAAGTTGCAGGTTTTTCTCGATCGTCTGAACAATGGTATAGGTATTCGTGGAATGCATTTTACAACTTTGAAGTGCAAAATATTGTTGCAGACCTGTATTGGCTCAAAGCGAAGTCATGTTCTCGCTGGAAAAGACCGAATTGAAATAGGTATATTTATTTATTAGGTAGTTATATCCCAAATGGTGGTCACTAACCAACTGGTTTTTGCTAATTTGAATTATCTGTAGCATCGACGTGACGTCTGGTTATCGATCAAGGTTCGATTATACATATACACATTAATGAGGCCGGTTTTGGTATAGGGCTCCGAAACAAAGCCATTGAGAACAGATGTGCGAACACCTTCGGTGTTTAAACACTGTTGTCTTCGTAGTATGGTGGGAGAATTCCGTTAGTAACTCAGATATTAAGCATACGTTTGCGGACCCTAGGATTCAACCGTAGTAAGAGACAATGGATGTGAATAGACTAAGATGTTTTGTGCCTTCCCACAGAAAGATTGTCCTCATGTGCTGTGTTTTCGAAGACTATCAATGACAAAGTAAGAAATAAGTCTGGTGCAGACTCAGTCTGATGGCCAGGTTGGAGTCCACGGGATCGCCCCAAGCGAGGGTTGTGAGCCGTATGTGATATGGATCAGTGGCGCGATCGTTGATATTCTTGTATTCGAACTCTCTCCTCTTCTACACAGTTGTGTCGAACTATCACTATTTATTGTTCATTTCTTCTGTTCTGAATAACTGGTTTTGTGAGATGTAGATCATAACCGGAGCGCTTTGGAACAAAGTTAATTTTTTTACAAACTGAACTGAACTGAAGGTTCTACTCACTCATCTTCCTTAATCTCGTATGACTCCTCAATGCGAATGATTGAACTTACTTCCGGTTACATTGTCATGCGAACTGAAAATAAGTTGTTTTACCTTCGATTTTACGCAACTTGTTTATCATCAAGAAGTTGAAACAAAAAAGATAAGCAGTGAACAGGATAGGGTCGAAAGCCTTCCAAAAGGAAGATGAAAGAATCAAACGAGACACATTCACGTTGAAATATAATTGCTCTAACCTTGCCGGAGTCAAAATAAATACTTCGAGATATTAATTCGACATTCCCGGTTCAAAAGTGCGCCCGCCAATGTAACGGTATTTTCTTCCCCGATGCGTGGGACTTCTTCTTTAGACAGATCGATTTGGTGACTGCCGCATTTTTGGCGAAGTCAGTGTGCAGGAAAGGAGAGGTCGGACACGGTAACCTATCTTTTTTAAGGGTTGAATTACGATTATCCGACTTAGGGAGAGTTTGCGTCGTACGAACATTGCACTATATTTGATAGTAAGAACCAGCATCAGTGGCTGAGCTTTTGCAATCGAATGTTTCATATTACTAGAGATTAAGCATTATTTTCGTTGCAACCATGAAGGTACGGTCCCGGAACTCAAAAGTCACCATCAGTTGAAGTCTGGGTGTTCAAATCCGACAGGAACCGAGGCACGTGAATAAAAATCCTAACTACCGGGATTTCGAAGGGTTAGGAGTTCGTTACTTTGGAAAGCTTAGTTTGAAGAATCTATTCGTTGGGATGACAGAAATGTGGTCAGTGAGAAAGGCTGACAAAACTGTATGATCGGGCAAATCAAGTTCAGATTTACAAGAACAATTCGGATAAACCAACAAAGTGATCATTAGATAACCTACTCCCGCAGTATTGTGTACAACCGCTGGACACAATTCCATTTATCGGGAAAATTTTCCTTAGCTGGTAAAAGTCCAATTAGCGTGTGAGTTGATCTGGTGCACCTCGAAAGATGTTAATGCAATTTTCCAGTTTCTTAAATCACTTTAGCAAAGAGTTGTGATTATGCCAATTAATCACAAGCAGTTTAATGGTTTGCATGACGTCAGAGTAAACGTTTATTGAGTGACATAATGACTCCTAGACTAACACTAGTTTACTAAATATACCCGAACAAATGAGTTGCATAAAGGAGATCAAGGACTGATAAAAACACCCGGCTGTTATGTTACTTCATACATAAAAATCTTTTCTCGGGTCCTCACCATTTACTACTTCACTTTACATTGCTGGTATTGTTGAAGCCTTAGAAACCGTTCTTGTTTTTTCCCGTCTGACATCTTTGGGACCCATGAAACTATTTATCGCATTTTCAGTCTTGATTATCATAATAGCCGTTGTTCTGTTGAAGAATATCTAGGCCTTCTGGCGGTTTTATAGAACTTATCTAAAACCCGTTACAGACTAGCATAAAAACTGATACCTACTCACCCAGTCATTCGCACTCAACCACATGTGAACAGCGCACACACATTTAACACGCACACATAACCGACCTTGTGATACCGGTTGGTTTGTAACCATTCAATTGTCAACTCAGCTTTGAGAAAGATTATCCGAAATAACCGAAATGTCGGTCAATTACACGTCCTACCGACAATGCTGACACTGACTTTTGAAGAATTACATACATAAATCCATCGATACACTCTGAACCTCGTTCGGTCCACATGTGTCAATTTGTCTAAAGTTCTTCAAGCATTTCTGTTGAGAAAGCTACTAAAAATAAGATAACAAGAATTTACCCAGTGTTCTAAAAGTCTAAGGAGCATCGAGTATGATGAAAGGTCGCTCTACCTCAGCAGAAATTGTAGCGCATCAATTCACCGGTTATTTGAGCTCAAATGTTTGCTCGCCCATCAGGAACTTCAATAATTTGAGGGATCTTGCACCTCGATATAAACAAAATCTGCTTGCATTCGTATTGCTTCCAGAATCCTAACCCCGTGACGAAAGTAAACATGGAAATATTCACTCCAAAGTTTTGAGCTGCCTCCTTGCTGACATAAACTTGCCTTAAAACAAGGAACAGATGCAACTGCCTACGTCCTGGACACTTCGGGCAATTCAGTTGAAGCCATTAGTGCATCAAAGTTCACTTACACCAAAGATTCTATCATTTTGCACAAACCAAAATTTATAACCGGCTTCAGGCAGTTAGTTATCGTACACGATCATATTTCTCTTTCAAGTCTCTGTTATAGTACTGGAAAGATCTTAGAAAACATTCCAGGTGACGTTCTTTGTTCCAATTTGGTTATTCCTTACGCCTCGTACACAGTGATTCTAATCACTCTGATGCTGAATTTCCGACTCTTTTGGGCCCGAGAAACATCTTCGACTTTCCGAGCAGAATTTATGCGAACCGAAACCTATTTTACGAAAAAAAAGCAGGACTAGTTCGGGCAGCAGAAAAGTTCACTGGGTACTTCCGATCACGCTACGCGTCTGATACTTTGCACTGTTCGCAACCTACACAAACACAGATTCCATTTTCAATTTCGTGAGTGACAAAGGTTTGGAAGCGTTACTACTGCTCGGATAGCGAGCACGCACTCCCACATGCGATCGAGTGAACAGAGTGTTCTGTGCGTATCTAATGTGCTATTCAAAATTTTGTTATCGTTTTCTGTCCAGTAGAAAACTTGTATATTCGTTTTAATGAATTCTTCTCTCTCGCACTTAAACAGCTTTAGTGCAAAACGTACAGACTTTACGAAAGCGGAAACTAATGCGTTGAGAAGACTCTTCCTGTCTCCGTCGAGCTGGTAATGTGCAGGCCATTTACGGTCACGTGCTGCCGGCCAGAACCAACTGTTGGAAATCTACATAAAGTCCCTTCCGAGTTGTAGATGTCGAAAAACTCAAACAAGCTTTCATCAAAAGCCTTTTCTAATACTATATTTAGTTGCTCAAATGCGTTAGCGACGTCTGGCGTTATTGGCTCTACCATAAGCAAAATATCTCCAGCACGTATTTTCAAAAGACTCAAAACCTCAAACGAAACGAGACAAGTGATCCTGATAACCTCTCCCCACACACGGAGGCATTATCACGAATACTGACAAGACTGTTTTATCAATGTTTTAACAGTCCTGCGATTCTCCACTGTTGAAAGGCTGCCTCAACCACACCCGTGTGCGAAAATAGGTTCGACAAAGTTCTGTCCGATCTCACTCACTCCGCAACTTCAAAGATCTCGGAAAATGCTGTTATTTCAGGTCTTCGCCAACAACTTAGCACTTCTTGGTCCCTTATCCAATTTCATCTACCCCTAATGCCATTACCTCGTGTGGTTCTCATTGAACAAGAAACCTAACAGCATCGGATTCTGCACCCTAGAGATTGTCGTGACCCAGTTAAAAGACATGAACATAATGAAATTCATGCAAACCAATCGAGCTGTTGCAAGATGCCTTACAACTTGCAAAGGTCAAACATATTCCGCTTCTCTTTCCACCCGATGTGTTCAGAAAAGTGTAATTTCTTCATTATTTTTTGCAACATAACAATCCACTATGCCGGTTAATGATAGTTCTCTTATCATAAAATTTATTGGTGGCTTGGCAACTAGCCTCAACCCGCTCGTTCGGCCTTCCTGACCGCGTTAGCTGATCGGGAACCTGTAACCTATTCGCCAATTCCCGTGAATTCAAAGTGCACCACCGATGTTTAGGAAATTTCCGATAATATTAATTTCGGTAACAATATCATATTACAACAACCTACAACTAAGAAATTTGGAAGTACAATAGTCCGCAATTTATGTTGGTCTGGCCGTGTTATCTCTATTTTTACAAAAGTAAGGATATAATCATCCTACGTAGTCGGCCTTACCGCAATGTCCATGACTTCGAATCTTGTCAAGCGCTTCGTTCCTACTTGTATATTTTCAGACTGGTTACCTACTTTGTTCGAGTATGTATGGCTAAACACACCGCCGATTGGGTATGTTGTGCAATTACTTGGCTTAAATCGACTTGTTCCATCCCATTTGTTTTTACTTCTCGGCCCCACAAGTTATATCCGAGTAATACGCCCACCTTTCAACTTATTACTACCGAAAAATGAGTGCTACTGATGTGTTAGTTACATTACAAAGATCAATAGCTTACGCCGTTGAACGCATCGATGGCCATCTTTCTTGAACCGTCGGTAGAGAGAACCAAACTTTAGTCAATTCGTCCGTTCCTCGGCAGGTCGAAATTCCTTTTTTATTGTTTGCCATTTTTCTACGTTATCCCTCTTCCCCCTCTATGTCTCGAATGGGTTCAGTAGCAAATACTTTCAGCGTGGTGACTGGTTCTTTGCGAGAAAATTTAGTAAAAATCCACAATCTAATGGTCCAGCTGTCTCCGTCGTCTGAAATTTAAGTGTAACTTATGGGGATTGTCGTTCGAGATTATGCGCAAAACATGGGCGATGTGAACGCTGAGGATTTCAATCAAAGATGAAACACTTGCACAACTGGTGCTTGTACGGAACCTTAGTGATAATTTGAGAGCTGGTGACACATGATGAACAGTCTCGTGAACCATATAATCTCCTATTACTATTACTGTAGATATGAATAGTCAAAATGAACACAAAATATGTTTGCTTAGAATATTAAATAACTTACATCCAATGCATTATTTTAGGTGAGAAAACTATCAATTGAGCCTGGCCAACGGCCAGTTCAATTTGAAATGGACCACTACTATGAATTTTGTTTGTTTCAAACGTGACTTATTGATCCACCGACCTCAACGGTAATTGTCCAATGCTGTCGCAGCGTTAAAAGCCAGTTGACTCAACTGTGTTCTGTCGCAGAGTTAATCTGTTGTGTACCTAATTTCTTCCGAATGGATAAAGGCGTTGAACAATCAGCCACAAAGTTAGTTGTTCGGTTAGATCGGTCAATTGCGAATTAAAAGAATCATAACTTTTCGCCTTCAATGTGTGACAATAATACAAACCATATGATTACTACTAAGTGCGTGGTCGGAGGTTCTCAGATCAGTTTGAAAGTGGTGGAATGTCCGGATGACCCACAATGGGTATCCTATGCCCTAGCCTGTTCTCACGCTAACTTGACACAATTTGTGACAGGTTGTTACTTGGATAAAATCACCAAGCTTCTATTTGTCGGTCTCACATGATCACATTTGTGTTTTTCTGTGCCAAACATAACCCTAGCTCTTTAGATGACAGACAGATCAGTAGTGATGATTGATTCGAGTAGTCTGACACCCAAACGATCTATCCGATCGTAATTCAAAGTTAATGCCATGTTGACGGAAGCCGTGATGTCATCTATCGTATCTGATTCACATCAGCAACTTTTTACCGATATGCAAAATTTCCAATATTTTCGTGATGGTTCGCGTATTATTATTGTCTTTGCACAATCCGGTCATATCACAAATCCGATTATCGTAGGTTGAAACCCGTTTACACAAACTATAAACAGTTTAACGTGTTAAGGCAGACAACTAGACAAAAGTGATTAGCAGTCAACCTAACAGTCATTGTAAACAGTTGCATCAAGTTTAATGAAAGAAAGCTTAGAAAATTTAGGGATCAATACACGGGACAATAGGTTAGGTACAAAATGAGTAACGTTCGAAATTCAAATTCGCCAGAGCTAAATTAATCGTTTCTACCTGTTCAAAGCTTTGTCGAATGCGCGGCGTATGATTCTCCTTTCGTCATACTTGACAGCACAATTCGGAATCCAGTTGTCATGATCACGGAAAAGAAGCACGGGGAACAATTTCAGAGGACCATTTTTTTCAGAGCTTTATTCAAATTACGTCTCTTGTTTGTCGAGGATGAAACGAATGAAAACTGTGCTATCGTGCAGCTGGTTTCGGAATATACCCTTCACATCTGCCTAGGAACTTGAACTAACTAACACCTTTGTTTGTGTCAGATTGTCAAACCGCATAGGCATAACAAATCACTGACAGAAACTTCGCTTCACTAGTCAGCACCGCTGTTTCACGTCAGCCAGACACGGGGCATACAATAAAAGCGTTATTTCCAATGTCCCAATGAACTGGGCAGAAGTGGTAGAAAACCGGGCTTCACAACTGCACGTTTTATCCCGGCAATACGTCGTGCACAGGCACTAGGTCACAAACAGATGGGAATTTATCATATGACCAGATAACGTAAATAGATCTTGCCAAAACTGTACTGTTTGTATTGTGTCATATTGCATTGTAGCACTTATATCGTATTTTAATGTCTTATACTGGATTGCACTGTGTCGTAATGTATGTACACTCGTTGTAGTTAAGTCATACATTATTTTTCCATCGAAAATGACAAAACAGTACAAAACTTGATGTTTACAAGCAGCTTTGAAGAAATACGAGCAATATCGTTAATCGGTAAGATCACAATCCACTCAAATTCGTTGAAACGCTAGCTGAGAAGAACCTCGGAGAAACACAGTGCGCATTAAGAAAGGATCAAACAATCCTAATATGGGAGGACTATGAAGAACGGGAACGAAGTACCGAGGAATCACAATGTAAAAGATCAGTGATACTAATGATAATTTCGAGAGTTGGACCGCGACATGGCATATCGAAGTCTTTCTGAATAAAACAGTTAGAATAAATTGAGTATGATAAGAAATATCATCCCAAATCCAAAGTAGTCAATCGCTCTGATCACCTTCGGACTGCACAACATGACGTTTGGGATTTTGTGATTATTAGTCGTAAACCATCACGCGTCCAGCTGCAGTGTTTCGGCATTGACAATATCACCGGTAGATTTGATTTCCAAGGAATTATCAACACTCCGTTAATCGTTAAAAGCCACAGAATCCCTTGGACTACGGGTGGATTTAATTCAAATGGTCACTAAGTTCGAACAAATTGGGTGACCAGTCTTAATTCTGGAAGGGTACACGGATTCTTTCGTTTTCCCTGTTCATTCCAGCATTGTTACTTAGGCATTCTAATCCTAGTAAAATTAACCGTCGACTTAAAAGTGAACCTTTTCTGTCGGATCGATTTCACAGAAACTACCATACATGAATTTTTCATCAACGCAATCTATTGCTACTACTTCTGTGGACAAATATTTCACTACTCTGTTCCAAATCAACGTGATTTCTACGAATATGGGTAAGCTAGAGATTAGTTGCCATCATTCATTACCCGGGACATGGCTAATAGCCGAAACTTTTTGTGAGCAAAAGCGCTCATCCGTCCGTTTTCACATCGATAAATGGAACAGTGAAACGGGATGAAAAAGTTGAAACAGAACTTGGACTACGTAATGGATTGCAACACATTTGCTGACAGTCGACGATAGGAAAGAAGTGACCGAATAGAAATGGCATCTGAAAAGAATTTGGTCCAATTCCCGCCTCTGAGAAGAAAGATTAAAAAAAGATTACATTTCTAACGAAGATGTACAACTGGTACATAGATTTGCCGACAGAATTCAAATTGTACGGTCCACTTAACGTGCAAGCCAATATCGACCAGAAAGAATGCACCTCGTGAAATTTAACCATTCCTTCTGGCGTTGCCAGGGCCGGCAGACAGAAGCGGAGAGGATGAGTTTGTAAAAAAGCGATTTGGCTAGTCCACTCAACTTGAACGGCGATAAATAAATTTTACCGCTCTTCAACGCTCGCGTGATTCAATCAGAATTTCGATTCCGCAGTTTTCAACCGGCCATTGCCACACTGTTAGTGGATGATGGCTAGACAGACAGACAGGCAGGCATACAAAAACCGACACTAACATGCTTATACATACCTAGAGCCTAGCTCACGGTACCAACGGTCACCAAAACACTCCAGCTCATCGGTCGAATGGTACAGAGTAAAGAACTAGGAAGAATGATGAGAGCACTCTGCACGGCCGTTTCAACGATTTCGTCTATTTTCTTTGCAACTGGGAAATAGAGAACAAGGTTAAGAGACAGCAAGAGATAAGGAGGGAGAATGATTTCAAATGACACTAAACTGGACCATCTTTTATTGATCTACAAGTTTTCTACAGCAATATTTTCTGTCGATTCAATCAGTTCTGTGCCCATTTTCGGTGGGAAATAATATCGAACAAATTCAGATAAAAATCGTGGTGCATTGGAACGCGGTGTAAGAGCAGATGAATGTAGATGTCCTAATATGACTTCAACTGTGCATTTGAGGTTTCATGACGGATACGTAAAATCAAGTCAGCCGGCCAGTAATGAACAAGTCTCTATTGGTTTTGCTCGATTTTACCAACGCGCGGTCGAGGGATGAAATGTTCATGGGTAATTTTTGCATCGAGAACCCGGAGCTAGTTTGAAGTCTTTTGCTTACAAAGTAGGCAGTCTCACTGCAATAGCTTGACGGTCAGAAAGCGGATTATGCGCTGTTAATGATTTTCTAACCAGGATCAACAAATCGTGCTCCCGTGGTTTCCAGCAAGAAAACTGAGATTTGTGATTGTATTATGAATCGGCCCTCGAATGTTTGAGCTCCCTGATCTCGAGATCGTGATAAATTGAAAATTACAAAAGGAATTGTTAGTTTGGATTAGGAACAGTAATTTACCATTGGTCCTATGAATAAACTAAGTTGCGTAATTCATTTTGAATGGGAAAAATCAATGGAGTGAGCGAATTAGTAATGATGAATTCTTTGGTAAAGTGAAGGATGGAATGACCTTCATGGAGCGCTTTGTTACCCTAAAACCTTCGAATATCGGAACATTCGCCTCTGAGGCACTGGCAGACAATTTTCAAATGGTTTGATCGCTGAAGCCACTGTGGTTTTCATTTCGGTCGGCAATGAAGGGCTTACAATTTGGACGTCTAGCTCAGTCATCGCAAGCGTGGAAGACTGTACCTAGTACGTTTTCTTTCTCTGAAAGTAGCAGAAATTTCATTGTGACGAGTTATCCCATGAAAGCCCCTTTCAGCTTTATGCAGCACTCAGTAGCCGTGAAAACTGTGATGACCCGGTTTGGATGTATCAAGTGAAAAGTACCGGGCAGTACAAGGCTTGTGGAAATGTGATTGTCTGACTGTCGTCCATCAGAACGGTGACCGCGACAAAAAATTGCTGTGGCAGCGACAAAGAACGACCCCCCAAAAAGCTTCCTAAATTCAGGTCTGATAACCAGTCGGAAGGCAACGAATTTCCTCTTGCCAACAAACTGTCCCGGTAGACTTAGGATTTCATCGTCTGATCTGAGATGGCGGTGGACCTAAACATTTTTGATAAAGATAAAAAAAACCTGAATACGCAGAATTCCACTTGCTCGTACCATTCTCAGACCGATCAGTCGGAGCACATATTCACACACTTGTCGCAAACACCAGTGCGGTAATCTGTTGTGGCCAAAAGCAATCGCATGATGTTTCCCGATTGGTTGACTGCAAAACGGTTCATACCAATCTAGTCAGGTCAGGTGAAAATTATAATTCAGGCACCAGAGGGAAAAAAGTTTAGCGTTTATATTATCTTTAACACGTCCAGTTAGTGCTAATACAATAATTATAGATTACATTTAAAAAATGAGAGGTCAGGTAAAACTAATCACTTGTAAGCTTTCATGTAGGTGAAGGGAAGCCTGTGACGAAAATGAATGATAGAAAGTGAAATAGAAACAACTAGACCAAAAAGTGGTAAATGCGATTGATCCACTCGGGAAAAAACTTTACATGAGAGCTATGAAGTTGGGGGAATTATATGTATACTGAGTCAATTTGTCCGACTAGACACCACTATCCACAGAACAGTGTTTATTCATTTACACAATCACAAGATCCTCGTCGTTTATTAGGCCCTGGCAACCATCCAGGTACCCCTGATTGTGGCTTATCAGCCAGGAATAGGTGCACATTTCCGGAAAATCCCTAGCCCAAATGAATACATCACTCGTGTTATCGAGTGCAGTCACGTGTAATGGCAGGCTAGAGTGGGCTACTTCTAAAGCTTTGCGTTCCACGATAATATGACTCTTAACCCAACCCAGATAATGGTTTCCGAGTTCCAGCATGAAGCCAATGAACGAGAGCATAGCTAGAAATTAAAATCACGAAGAAGTAATTATGCAAATATCCAGGAAACTAGGTGAATTTAGCGAGTTGAGACATAGAAATAAATGAATCATCACAAATTCATCATTTCTGAGTAGCATGGTGCATTCTTCGGACAGCAAAGTTTAGCATTCGGCGAGTTTATGCTACTTGTTGTGCATACAAAAAATAGTGCTAAACATCTGCTGTCCCAGTCGTTATTCAAGCGGAACTTCACAATATTTTCCTTAAAGTCAGTGGCATTCATTACTTGTATTTCCTATTTCGTTTTACTTTAGTCTCTGATACAGTGCGCGGTCTTTTTGCTTTCACATTCGTAATTTCAACGAAATAAAAATCTGTTCTTTTGAAATGTCGGACATTTTTAGCACAAATAAGACTAGGTGTGGCCAGGTCCTAGCCGGTAACCTTGAGGGATGAGGAACCATAAAATTGGTGAGTAGAATAAAATCTTTGCTTTTAGAATCCGTCGGGTACCCACCCAACCTCGGAAAAATCTGTCAGCAATCAAATGTAAACGAATTAGGGCATAAGTTGTTTTCGATTCAGTCACAAATCCGATTGCATTGTTTTAACAAATTATAAAATTATAATTTTCTAGTTGTTAGATTATTTTTGCCACTAGAGTATTTCGATTAGGATGACATACCTGTTTTTGCCAGACAAATATAGATTGACTATTCAGGAACGATCAGTAATCGCGCTAACGAGCACTGCATCTAATTTCTTTACAGACTAAAGAATAATCGGTAATACCCTGTTCATTATGAAAATATTCGGCAGCCAGCATAATTGGTCGCAACGAGAAGAGTTTCCGCAAAGCTCCGGGTCAAACATTGTTGCACACAGACAAGGGTGGAGGCGAAATCGAAGTAGAAAAAAACAGGTGAAACAGGAACGGGAACAACGGCAAGAATGTGCGTAACAGGAGAAAAAGGAAAAGCAAATAGTCACGGAGTAACAACGTTTGTCCCAGTGAAACCAACTGATGTTCTCGGCTCAGATTATTTCCAAGCTGTATTTCAATATTACGAAAATCGAGAAATGTGACAGACCAGAAAGTCCGTTGTGTGACTGGATCTACTAGGCATACACGAGGGGGCTCCAATCAGTTTCACTGCAGAACTTCCTATTACTATTGTACATCATCATTGATATATTATTAGCATTATTATTAGTGGTAATTGTGCTAACAATGCTTTCTTCAATCTAGTTGGGAGAAATGCAAAAACCGCACATATCACTATCCTGAGGAAGCCAACAAAAATCTGAGAGTCCTAGATGACAGCCAATTACGGGCATGGGCTACTTGAGTGATCATGGTGTGTCTTCTCCAGGAATCTGAAACGTTAGCCAGCCAATTTGGCACGGCTGGTGATGACCCGTAACAACCTGACCTGAAGTGCTCAAACGTTTATCTTTCAGACAACCATCCAGCACTGTCAAAATAACTGACAAATTCTGGACATTTCGGTCTTCACCGGTTACTTGGTCTTCGTGGAGCTCCGAATCGAACTCAGTTCCCATACACTAATTCTTATAAATAAAGAGCAGTTTCTACGAAAGATTCATCTCATAATTCTAGTTATTAATAACAATCTGAATACAAATCACTTGATATGGAAATCATGGCGAAGGATGAAAGTAATGATCGGGAAAGCAGAAGGAGAAAGAAACAATGTGCATATTTTACCACGCATGCTAGTTACTCTATACTTCATCCCCAAGTCGTCTGCTATCCATCGAGACCCATGATTTCTCTGTGGGCTACGCACCACTCAGCAACCCAAACCGAATTGGAAGTTGATTTTAGTGAACCTATCACTAGCATTTAAACGAATGATCTTTCTCGCCAGGAAGCAGGACGATCCGAGGGTCGCGTAACCCACTAGGAAATGGCGCCTGATTATTTCGGGCACCCATTCGAAGAGGCTAGACATCCTAGGTAAACAGAACACTTCTTCACCGCGAATGCCAATGAGAATACAGACTTAAACTTCGCAAGCAGCTTATGGTTAGTTCGAAATCAGGGCTTATCCCTGAATGGATTAACAAAGGCCATTCACCGTGGTAGAGCCAGCCGGACATTTGGCTTCATTCTCGCACTTTTATAAAAACCATCCCCACGAGAAGGGAGTGTGTAGGACCTCTTTAGCATAGACTGTTTGAGGCGCAAGTTCATTCGAAGCATTTCGAGAGGAAGTTACGGTGAGTAGCAAAATGGGAACTCGAAACGCCCACCTCCGCCCGCGGTTAGACTTCCGAGTTTCGCCGATATATTACATTTGGGTAGAAATTAAATGAGACAATATTCCAGCTGGTTCCAGTAGAAAGCACCACAAATAGTTGACAATTTTTATCACGTTAATGACAGAATTACTTGTTGCGATCAGTGCAATCACTGCTTCTGGGCAAGTAGTAATTTTTTCTGAATAAATCGTCATAATGTATTTCAACAAATTCCAACAACAGAAAAGCTTCATTGCAGTTTTTATTTGTCTCCCCGTGGTTACGCGATACTTCTTACTCGGATTCATTTAATTAGGAGTTATATATCCCCGGGGCTTGAGGCAATTGAGAGTATGTTGAATGTCCTGAAGAGACGCTGAAGTAAAACTTTCAGCATGCCCTGACAAACGTGAGGAAAAATAATTATTTATCATCGATACCAATTCTCAAATAGTTATCGGGAAAACTCGGGAGCACGGATCACTCATTTCATTCTTTCTATGAATCATCAGCTATTCATATCCAAGCAGTCTTTCATCCCGGGTTTGCCTTCCGGTTCGGTAGCGTGGTGAAAGCGCGTTTTAGATAATTCTTAACGAGATTCAAAAAGCTGTGTAAGGTTTCTATGAGTTTCCTGTGGTGAGTTAGTGCATGATAAACTAGGTCATATCATAACTAAACTTCCTTCGATTTAAAACGATCAAAGGTACAGACCGCTGCAGAACAAAACGCCGAGTTCGAAGCTGTTATATAAAAATCGTACCGCATAACCCCAACGATACACCATCACATAAGCATGACACACAATACGACACGAAGCCCTTAGTCCTGCTCGGCTGATTTAACTATTCGTAAGTGAATCATTACTTATCCACAGCAGCACGTTGCTTTTCATCTCGGTCTCTGTTTAATCATTTTGCACAAAAATTCGAGATATCCGACATGTGCACGGCTGCGGACCAAATTGGCAAACTCCGCGATCCGGCCGTCAGTCTAGACTGGCTATGGTTTTGCCAAATTGACCACAATGCAGTTCCGCAAATATGTACGATTTCAGTTAAAATCACACATACCTTGTGTTCCCTTGTTTTGTTTTTTGTATCACTCGGATAGGGGAGCTGTGTAAACGTGTGTATATGTGCATGTCTGCATATGTCACCTTTGAGATCCTGGTTAACAATTATCCTGTTTTATCTCCGATTTCATCTGTCTGACTATTGCATGTGTGGGAAGTTAGACATCGAGTAATCGAACCCTGGAGTACCAGTTGTGATTACGTTTGTACACACAATACGCATATAGGTTGACAACAAAACACTCATGCACAATACTCTTTCACAAGCCCGGTACAAATACGGATGTAGGGCAGATTCTTTTGTGACAGAATAGGAGCGCAAACAAAACGAAAAGCTAGCATCACTTTGGAAAAAACGTGGAACTCTGAAGTTTAGTAACTGAGCAAAAAGTGAACTGATTTATTAACTTGGAGCAAAGCAAATAGTGATAATGGATTGCACGCGATCGATTATTTCCGCGCGAGTGACGAGTTAAAACATCGAAAGTTCATCATGACAAACAAGATGACAAATCGACCAATACGGGAGATCTGCACGATTAAATGAGTGACCAGAAGTTGGATAGTCACTGGACTTGTAAAGTAGTGATTTGGGTATCTATCTATCTAACTATATATCCTTCGGCACATGGGGTAACAAACTAATTCTAAAAACTAGTCCCGAAATGAAGGCATTCTGTGAATGTGACAAGTAGACGAGAAACGGCGTACTGAAGGGTTTTTGGTAGTACAAACTAAATCATTTCTCATTGGTTTCTGACATTAAGAAGAGATAAACAACTCAAGTCATCCAATTTTGGGGACTGTACTTCCAATTCCAATCTAGAAAAACAAATATCTTGCAGTTGGATAAGTTCACTATGCGCATCCACGTGGGCCCATCTTTACCAGTTCTTCCGAGGAAGCACTTGCCACAGTTTTCTGTTTGATGTTAAGCATACCGTTTATCCCATCTTCAATTTGGACACGTCTGGTAAATCTACTTGCGGTGCATGGGCTAACCTCGCAGTCGCGTGCACCTAATGAATGGTATTAGTCAACCGAAATAGGCATGGCAAATGTGTGTACGGAAACTTAAAAACAGCCTTGGATACTGGTCGATAAGGGTCGATAATGGAACGGATTTTCGCGCTCAAATACAAATGCCACTGATCTCACTATTTTTGTATTGGTTCTAGACGTTATCAAATCTTACACATCGGACCGATCCATACTATGGGGTGTCATTGTACGTGGGTCGTCAACAGGTCTCTGGTCAGATTCGAACAATTTCATGATGTTGCTAGCGCGTCAACTTTCTGCTGAATTTCACACCAATATTTGCCTGGTCATTTCTATCGCACAAACGGTACCACCAATCGGTAATGTGAAATCCGCCTCCCACCCGTTGTTTGCCCTCAAGAGGCAGTTTTGACAACTGTGTTCGAATCGATTAACTTCCGCTTTTGGCATATCGACTCTAACCTGCTGATTTGTGTCGATAAATAGGACTTGTGCAATTGTTATGACTCAATACACCGGTAGTTGTCTAACGCCGTGTTCTCTTGTAAAATTCCTGTTTGAAGGACGAAAGGAAACTGCTCGTGTGTCTGATAAATGAAGGTTGAACGATTCTATCCGGATGCAGAAGTGCAATTGCTGGTGTGGGGAAATAGAGTGAAACAAGTGGGGTGTTAACATCTTATATGATCTGTTTTTTTAGTAGGAGATTGAATGTTTTCATGAAATAATTCACCATGTGATATCATCGCCCAACTCACCATCAAGAAACCAAGGAAGCACTGTACAGCTGTTTCATCCTTGTTAAGAGTCATCACCAGTGCATATCCACCGCGCCCGAACTGGGACGCGAACCCGGGACGAACGATTCGGAGTCGAACGCCTTAGCCAATGCGCTACCGGGCAGGCTCTGAACGGTTTGTTGAACTTCACCACATGATGTTGCACCTATCCGTCACTGATTTACACGGCTACTGTCCGATAGCACAAGCAATCGACCCCTACTGATAGATGACTTCGGTGCGGGTAGCCTAAGTACGACGAAGGCTTTGGATATGACCTACAGAGCTTGATTACTTGGTACATGTTAGTAGTAGGAGATTGGATGTTTTCATGAAATAATTCACCATGTGATATCATCGCTCAACTCATCATAAAGAAACCATGAAAGCACTGTACAGCTGTTAGGAATCATCTGTTTTATTAGTACCCAGTGAAATACTAACGAGCACAAGCAACAATTCTCACTAATCACATGTTTACCGTAGAAGACAAAATGTTATCAGAAATTAAACAAACTAGACCGTTCAACAGTTTCATAGGACCTGACACTGTGCCTTTGTCTAGGCTTTGGTTTGTTTGTGGTTGTGTGTGTATGCGATGGCGTATGATGTGCCAGATCCAGAGTAGACCAGGGGTAAAGTCCATGAACTTGAGAAAAGAGGGGATTGGTTTAGTGTCCCATATATAATGCGCTCTGGGGTATGGGGTAAGCAACTCAACACGTTTCCGGATGAATTTATTGGCTAATTGACTACGTGACCTCAGCTTTTTCTGACCCCTTGGGCATGCTCTGACAGGAAGCAATGTTCAACAAGGCATATTATCAGACCGGTAAATAAGACTCACACACTACCGAGAACCGCCACTTTAATGATTCGAAAAATAGCGAAGACAGTCTAACTTTCGGACATCGGAATTCGAGTTCGACGAAACTCGGTCAGCGGTAATGCACACGTGCAGCTCGAAAACCCAATCACTGATCAAATTGTTAGCAAGCGTCTCGAAGAAAAGCCGTTTGTTTTGTCTTTGGCCTCTGATGGTCATGAATTGCACTTTAGGAGTCTCAGTTTTTTCACGCTGGATGTACTAGCTGGGTAGCATGAGTTTGCACGCAACTTGCATTCGATCAGCATCAAGGGTGACATAGTGGAACATCCCCCGTCAATGTTGTGCACTACGATCTGATTAGATGGAAAACATGTTTGCAGACGTTACTCGATTGCCGCTTTCGATCAAGGGTGTTTACCGTGATCGTCCAGAACGAGATGGCCGAGTTTCCTGTTACGGGCTTGTTTTATGTTAAACGTGCAACACTGAATACGGAGATCTGTTCGCGGAGGTTGCTACCCAGCTCACTTGTTGGAATTCGCTATAGGATCTATCTAGTTGAATTTTATAAGGTGGATTATTTTATTGATTGTCAAGCGAACATAGCGGGGGGGCGGTTAGGGTCTGAACTATGAACTGACAGATCATCGATTTCATGTCCGGTGATAATACTTTGACATTCGAAGAACTAATAAGAACTGGTCAATATATCCAAGGTGCATTTGATCGCTTTCAGCGCTTGTTGATTCTCTACTAAGCAGCCTTCGACTGGCTCCAATTCCTTCCACAGAATACTCAAAATATCGGAGATTTTTTAAGACAGGTGCAGAGTTTACTATCCTTGATGTTGATGATTTTCTACACATTTTGAATCAGATAATACAACCCATTTGGAAATTCAGGTATGACAAATGATATCAACCAGCTTTGTCAGTTCACATATGCACTGACTCCAGCTCAATGTCTCAACTCCATCCAGTAGGAATGTTAGTGTTAGGAAAGCATATGACAGTGTACAGCTCCGAATTAATGGAAAGCTTCAAGCACATCACACTGGTCGAAACAGTTCAATTTTACCCTGATCACATGCGTAATTAATCGAAGTGGCCAGTAATGGATGATAGGTTTGTTTTCTTACCAAAGCGAGACAGTTAGGTAGCGATTGAATTGAATCACTATCTACGCACAGAAGCGATCAGCATCTCTAACTAAAAGGTGGTTATATCATCTGCCTAGAGCTTTCCTCTTCACGGTTTATGCGTGAGAAGATTCACTATCAGGGGAACGAAGCTAGACTCTCTGTGCCCATCTTGTCGTTATTCGGTCAAGCAATCACTAGCGGACGGAACGCGTGAGAACAGAGCACAATTCCATCCGGAGAATATTCCATATACCCAAGCAGACACACACGAACACACATACCGATGCAAACTTGGGCACAAAAGCATCAAAGATAAGGCACAATCGGCCTCGGATCATTGAGGTTTTGATTCATTGTTGACCTTTAATCGTTAATCGTAAAAACACGAATTCTTGTTTTCAATTCAGGGAATAACAAGAACACGGGACCGAAACATTTAACAAGGCTAAATGACGCCAGAAAACGAGGAGGAAAGGACAACGTTTGCAACAAAAATGACATAGGGTGGCGAACGGAGTCGTAGCTTATCACTACAAGCAGTTAGCCGGGGTGAGAGTGGAAGCGAGTGGGACGGATAATAGATAAGGCTCATTGAAGATTTATGATAATTATCGTGGCTTTTTGACCTCACGTTTAAACGGCTAATAATAACTTACTATTGGCGCCTATGTTTTACGGGTTTCTTCCTAATTAGGTTCATTTCGGAGTTCGCGAACTCGGAATTCGGTTGATGGACCTTCATCTAGGCACAATATAACCAAAAAAAACAATAAAATGGACAGCTAACCGAATTTCGTGGCTTCTTTTGTCTAAGTGTTACCAAAAATAGTATCGAACAAGAATCAATAATGTGAAGGTAACTAAACGGATTTTAATCCGTTTAGTTGCATACAACCAGGTAGTCTGGCACCTAGTAATTCTTCTGATCGCGGGTAGATGCAACTCGCGGGGGCAGCTGTTGTAGACCAGTACGTTGCGTCGTTTCACTCGAATGTTCTTCGACATTAAATATTCCAATTCTTTGACCTCATTTGATTTGATTAATGTTGAAGATAGGTTTTGTGAACGATTCGCACAGAAACAACTGCAAAAATACTGCAGTCTATTACAATTAACGAGTTTGAATAGAAAAACTGGCATCATTCCAGGCCAGCAAAGGGGATTTGAGATGCTAATCACGAATTCATACTTACATCCCCCAAATTGAGAATCATCCATCCGAAATAACGGTATCATGTGACTCCAGACTGAATCAACCCTTTGTTATAGCAGCAGAAGAATTTTCCTGTCATTTGCTTGGCTCAGAATGTCTTTCAGTGGATTGTTGACTGCTAGGTGGCCAATGTCGTTGCGCGCAAAAGTGGATATCGCGAGGTCGAATCTCTACTTCGCGTCAGTCATTTCCCCGTGCCAATCCGCGCGCTGGCATTGAGCTACCGTTTGAAAATTATGACCATGCTAAAGAAACGGGAACGGGACTCCGAACGACCCAAAGATGATGCACCGAGTCTGACCGATTAGCATTAAATCTCAATAACGGAGAAATAATGAGTATTTTTCATTCACACATAGGAGATAAATAAAAATAATGGACCAGAGGACAAAAGAAATTTCAAAGACAGACGTAGGTCAAAGTGAGCTACACACGGACGAAGCGTTCAAGTCTTGAAAGCCGCAAAAGCTTAATGACAATCCAGTGGAGAACTAGATATCTAATTACCCATCTATTTATTTATCTATCCATTTATTTGCATATGCATCCACATATCCGGATCGGCCTATCTATCTATCGACCTAGCCATCTACATAACAATATATATATATATATGTATATGATTATCAGTTTACCAACCTATCTACCCACTCATTTTTGGTATCTGAAAGTGTTCATACCAATGTATCAACTCTTATCGATCTATCTGTGTTCCTCTTTCGATTTTGAAGATATTTTATTTCCTTCAGACCGATCATCACCCGCACACACACGCAAACGGACATAAGAATACAGCGCATCAAGTAAGTGTTGCATTTGTCTCAAAGCCTTCATTATTTATTCGGTTATATTTTATCGGTGTACTAGACCAAGTGCCTCGCGAATATGGCCTCAGCGCTGCCAATTCGGTCAGACAGGCTAATTGCCTCCCAGTATTTGGTATTTCCTTAGTGGTTTGTCAGATGACAGTCGAATCATCATCATCATCAACATCATCATCATCATCATCATCATCATCACCCTCATCAGCATCATCATCAACAACAGCAACAACAACAGCAATAACAATTGACCCATCTTCAGTAGCGATATGCACACCTGGTATTAAAATTCAGCTTGCACGCCCACACAGTGAATATTATCTTGAGTGCGAATAAATCGGAATGGAATATGAGGAATCTTTCGGCATTGATTCAGCCGTCGGAGTAAACTTATGCTGCCATTTTCCCTATTTCGAACAGCTAAAACTGTGTTCATTTAAAAGCACCGCTGTACGCTCGGTTACCTTATTCCCGTTTGCGGATTGGCAAACAGTTGTCATTGTCGGATAACTTGTGATAAGTTGCCGATAGCTAGCTGTTTAAGGTGGAACTGTACGGGCCCTGGAGTGTGAAATCTGGTGAAAGATCGAATGCGGCTTTGAGCTGTGTGGCGCATGCAATCAATGATCGATGGGATCCCTTTGTAAGTGTGACGGTGATAAAAACCGATGTTTATTTGACTCCACCCGGATTTCTTTTTTGATCTTGATTCGATCATCCATCTAGTTGAGAGTTTGATTGATGGGCTTTTTAACAAGATTTAAATAGGAGTTTTTTTCGAAAATCTCATTTGAATTTGTTCGTATGCGTGGAATAACCTCCGCAAATGAGAGTCAGTCACCCAAAGGAGACTGTCGCAAAATCAGATTTCACTTTCCAGGCGAAACTGCGACATGTCACCTTGTGGTTTCGATAAAGATTTAAGGTGATCTACAGAACACGACCACTCTCTCCGATATAATCAGGACTCTGATCACTGACATGGCATAAGAACCGCAGGTGGGATTTCCAGGACTGTGGGCATTCGA
Source organism: Fasciolopsis buskii (assembly GCA_008360955.1). Lineage (NCBI taxonomy): Eukaryota > Metazoa > Platyhelminthes > Trematoda > Plagiorchiida > Fasciolidae > Fasciolopsis > Fasciolopsis buskii. The sequence continues at coordinate 126,216 of LUCM01006553.1, forward strand.
ATCACGCCTCACTACCAATAGCAATTTTCATGTCTTTTGCTAATCAGACCAAAGGCACATTTTTCTGGGAGGACCACAGCAGTGAGTGATAGACTACGGCATAGGTAAACGATCGAATGTGCGTGGGTTCGAACCCAGGACATTTACATCTAAACTACTGTTTGACTGCCAACGGCCACTAGTTAATGATCAAACCCTTAACAAAACAGACGCTCACTTGACATGCATTAATTTTGTTGACAGCAAACGTATTCCGTCCTAACAAAGTTAACTGTCCAGTTATAATTGCATTATCAAATGATTTTCTACTATCGACCATCATTGCAGTCGCGCATCCCCAATTTCAATGAATAAGTTTTTAATTTCCAATACTACCATGAGATAATGTTACGTGAATGGTATGTGAATCAACGCTCTCTAGGTAGACGCGAATGAACATGAAAAATGAAATCCCGCTAGAGCATGCAAATTTCATAAGCGTTTTAGGAACGATCTTACGATTTATCCTAGCTCATATACATAAACGATAACAAGTGCGCTTGTTCAACATAAACACTCATTTTTTCGAGTATACCACACACGATTACGCCCGTTTTTATTAGCTGAGTTTAATGACTCATTTTTCAAGTATCTTAATTTAGTTGGGCTCAAGCAATCACGATTGATCACGAACGGGAAATTTTGTTTGGGTGGGTGGGTCATGACTTATATCAGATATAACCCTGCGTCAAGGTCCTTTGAGTGTGCTGCGTTAATCGCTCTTGTTGCTATCATGACAGTGGAGCAGTGATCGAGAAAAAGCAAAATCGTCTGACAGCACAGTATAGAAGATAATGAACTGATTAAAACATCGGTCAATTTAAAATTTAGTATTTGACCTTTTCCAGTGTTTTGAAATAAACAAGGTCAACATTTACATTATATGATAGAGAATGTCCTTCTTGGAAGAAATTAATCAGATCCGAAAATGCATACAGATGTACTCTTATTCATGTTAAAAGTTCACGGCAGAGATTCCGCCTAAACCTCAGTTGCACTACTGCCGACATTTCATCGACCACTGCGCGGATTGAGTGGAATAGTATTCAGAAACTCCAAGCATCAACGGATAAGAAATATGGAATAATGCCACAACAAACCAAGAAACATATTTATCCTGCCACCCGATAATTTTGTTTATGGATGCATGATTTCGGTGACTTGTAAAACATTTACAAGATGGACATTCCCAGAAAGAATTTCTTCGAAACGGTCGTCGTGCTTTCTTTTCCCCATCCAAGTTGTTCACTCCTACTCGGACACAATGAGAAAATCCTAAAAAGGGGATAAAAGAGACTGCTCCCCAGATAGATGGTATTGTTTCGTCGATCCTAAGGAAACCGACAATAAGAAGAAACGACAGTACCTCCAAATGAATCGCCTTGATTCACCCAACCAGGGGTTAGTAAACATGCCGTCCTGACTCGAGTGGTTTCACTTCAGTCAGACGGATATTGGAGTGGAAGCACAGTTGAGTCAAAATTGGTCATACGAAAACACACCACGCCCAAATCTTAATCGGATCCAAAATGTGTTTCATGTCCCGACGTCATAATTAAGGAGCTGCCTAATCAGTGGATATTAATATTGAAATTCTACAAATTCTTGGAGCATGAGATAAAAACCGTTTTATTCTGGTGTTGTTGGACGCCACAACGAAATGACTAAAAATGACCGGAATATAGTGATGGTCCCATCGATTGCCATTATTTAGTGCTACTGCGTTTCCAACAATATTTGGCACAAATCGCTGTGATTAAATATCTGTCTTTCCTAATAAATTCATAATACGTCTTAGTTGAGATGTGCATTAGATGGTTAAAATGTAGTAGTGACTAAATTTCCGACCTGTCTATTATCTGGATAGTTTCAAAGCTTACGGCTTTTTGTCCAAACGGATCACCAATTCTTGCTGAATAAAAGGAATACAAACAACAGTTTGTTTCCTTATACCGTTGCCTAATGAAGCAGAAAGTGAGCAAAAATGTAAAGTTTTGACAAGACCTGTACGTATTCTTGTGGCACTAATAGCATAGAAGTCTGTTCAAACTGCATATTTTCTGAATCCGACTATGCGGATGTTGTTGTGTTTTCACTGAAAATCAAAGTAGGTCGTTAGTATTCCTCCACCGTTAGGACAAAAGCGCAGTTGTTTTCGATGCGCTTTGTTCACCTTCAAGTTGTAAGTTGCTGTGACCTTGTTCGGAAGTGAGGAGTGGTGTCATGAACAAGGTTTGTTATTTCGAAAGTTACATCTCACCAGGTAGTCCTGCATCGGATGGGATGTATTCGCGTCCACAGAAGGATCAATTACTACTTGAAACACGTGTCGTATCCAGGCGACTTCCGCTTGTCGAACGAAGATCAGCTGTACACAGCAGACTTAAGGTTGGTACTCATCAGTAATATATCCGCTGAAAAAGAAGATATGTTGAGATCGTCGGCGCTTGAACGCCGCAGTGTCCGTGGTATTGGTAGACTGTGGCGGAAGAATTTCACCAGCAACTGAGATTGGCATTCAGTCATAGAGCTCCGCTGATGGAACAGAAACTGATTTCGAATATGGCAATAGTGGTGTGAACATGTGTCACACAAACCAACAAATTGATTTCCTCGAAGTATGTTGTTTCTCCGAGGCAGATAATGATTGGAGGATGGGTCAAGGTGAAAAGATACGAAAGTGCCGACCACTGAACTGTCCCCGGTATGCTGAGTTAGATGACCGAGTTTGATTCCGCGGGACTCGCTCCCTACGACATGGCTCGATGCCAGAGGCGATAGTATCGGTGCGCTCAAATGATTCCCTGTTCTTGATAGTTCTTTTGAGTTGGGATTATTACTTCTCAATCTTGGAGAGGACGGGAAGAATAAGGCGGTTTGTAACCAAAATGTCTGATTCCAACATTGCTCAACACAGGCGTAGCTCTAAAAATAACATACCAAAGAGAAAAGCTGCCGCCTTAGGTTTGGATCTGCTCAAAATAATTTGGTGCTATTTGTATTGGCCGTTCTGACTGCAATGTCTTTTAGAGCTCAAAGTGAAACAGAATTTCGCTTTCCTAAAGAATTGTTTACGTTGGTTTCAGTCAATTTTGTCACTTCGATATTTTCCTCCACCGGGACCATCGGTAATGTTCGGCTGAGTGTTGCCGTTGCATTGACTTCCCACGGGAATTTGTCTAAGTATGGTCTACTGCTATGTCTTCCGTTGTCTAACAGCCAAATGTCACACAGTTAGGCCCCTGGCTTCACTGGTTAGGAGCTAACCTCCAATAAAACCAGAATCTTTTGGCTGTCGACTGTCTGCTCGATACTCCTAGACTGTGTCTCAAAACACTTCTACGGGGGAAACTGACACAGATTTCCGGCTCAGTGTTTAGAAGCAGGCAAGAAGACAAAAAAGGTGTGCATACAAAGTTTGAGATCCTCTGCTGGTTTTGAAGACCCCCCTCTACGAGTGATCCAAAGTGAACGAATTAAAAACACTGTAGAATGAGACGTCTTTGGTAATTGTGGTCATTGTCAACGGCGGAGCGTTACCAACTACGCTGGGCGGTATGATCTCGGTAGATTGAGAACTGCACGCAAAGCCGGCAAACCAAACCGACTGTCCTTATTCCAACCAAAACTTGCATTATCGAAATTTCTTAGTAAGCCTCTTCAAAGCTCCGATCTGCCGGCGAATTTCGGCTGAATTGAAGAAGCGTAACTTCACAAGTGTCGGAAACTGATGTAGCTGACCCAGCGTTTTAAATGATTGCCTCGTGTGTCTGGTTTACCCTCGTCTGAACCGTTTCAATGAATGCATTTTATACAACGCAATATTCGACGCATGGAAACCAGTGAGGATTGCTTATGTGACCAAGAGGAAAATGGTTACTTTTGCAATGAACGCTGAGCTTACACTCTCCCCAAACCACTTAAGTCTCTCGTTCTCATTCATGTTAAGAAATACATTGATATTCACAATGATTATCAGTTTGCTTATCGTTATGGACGATCAACATTCGATCACATTATCTAAGATACAAACCCTTCATTATCCCTGCATGAAAGTACCCGGAGGCCTCTTGTTATCGATTCTGATTTTGGACTAGAGGATCTTATTTCATTATGTCTGTTTAATGCTTTTTCTGAAACCAAACCATTGGAAGATTAGTTCGTCTGTCTTCTCATCGACTGGGACTTACATCAGCATCCGACCATTTCACACGGTCGGCCTATCTCCATCTCTCTTTTTCGGCTCACATTCGGAAACTGTCTGAGAATTCGGACAAATTATAAATTAAGCATTCATGTAACATTGCGGATGACACTGATTTTCGCTTATCCTAAGTACCTTTTTATCTACCATCGCTCAACGATTCGTGTTTTGTAATCTGTACCACAGATAAAATGAAATTCGTTCTCCATTTTTCATAAAATAGCATTTGTCGTCCATCGAAAACAACTACTCAGATTGTTGAATTTACACTAGTTGACCACCTTCGAAATAAAAATGGCATATGATCTCATTTGATTCGAACATATTCACAATGCACTACCAAAAATACGGTCAATATTCTCATATTCCTTACTTGAAGTCTTTACAGATTTCCTCACACTCAATAACGCAACTCGTGTGACACATTATCTTTTTTATTATACCGCATCGTCTTCTCTGATTTTCGAATAACAGGCACTTTGCAGCTCACAGATGCATTAAAGTATTAGCAAGATACAACCATACAATTTGGCGGGCTTTCCACAGTTTCGTGATAGACAATTTTCTTGCCTCTAATGACGCGTCCTGTTCGGATATTTCACCGCCCTCAATCCATCTCGCACTTGCTAATCCGACCCCAGATAAGCCTTTCTCATCCACCAAGTATAAATGCAGGCTGTTCTTTACTGAATATTAGTATTCCCTTATAGTAGTATACAGTAACAATTTAACCGCTGTCTGGGGGGAATACTATGGTTCTCAAGGATTCATTATGGACAAACCTCACTTTTTCTTTTGTAACAACAAGATCATCTAATGTTTTCCACAAGTTTTCAAAACAATCTCCAGCTGCTAATAAATTTAACCACTGGTCTATGCGCCGATGACTTTTAGCTTGAACATTTGTCATTCGAAATGCAAAAATTCATTTGGTTGTTGAAAACTACACAGAAAGAAATTGGCTCCCTTAACCTAGACGAAATCCGTGTGGATCTACTGCGACACGTGTGTATTCCAATTACCTGGACTGAATGATTCTGAGCGGAGCATAAAACAACCGGTTTGGACAATATTTTGGTTGATTTTAACAAGTTATTGGAATAAGGATTTTTTCAGTTTCCTTGTAACTCCCGCCTAGATCAAAGTTGTTTGCGTACTTTACTGACGCTGGTGAGCATCGTGGGAAATTGCCGCGAATGATCCTTGAAAACCATAAAAAATTCTGTCAATTTTGTCCGACTTGTCTTTTCGTGATTGGCCCTTCCCGTATGAGGGTCGTTTTACTTCAAAAGGCCATCCAATTTGTTTGTACTATTTGAGAACTGAACACTTAGTCAGGCCTTGGGAACTATTGAGTTATGAAAGATTTGTTTGATACCTCAAGGTTAAAAATGGTTTCCGAATTTTGACTTGGTGAGACCGCCGCCTCGGAAATATAAGCCCAATAGAATTTTCTGGTAAAGTGCAATAAAAACGGATGATTTTATTCAATTCAAAACAGTGGACTGGGCTCATTGGAAAAATTCCAAGTTTCCCCACGCTGATAATCTGAATCCTATCTCCTATGATGGGGCACTGCTATTGTTGGTTTCTTTTCCCGTTCTTACGGAACCAATCTGACGGTTTGACGAACATAGCCCGTATAACTTTGAGCTAAATACTCACGTAGGTGCTGACCGGGTTCAACCTCTTCCTAAGTGGAATTTCCCTCTCTATTACCAATAATTAATATCAAACCATAATTAACATGAAATTTACTGATTATGAGAGAACTGTCATTGGCTCGTTTACTGAGGCATATTACTCACTGCGACAGTAAGTGAAAGAGCAATTTCTCTTGGTTAAGTGACATTCTTTTGTCATTATAACCAAATAATAAATCAGCGAGTCCTTTCCTTCAAGTCAACGATATTTGCACATTTAAACAAGTTTTCACCCTTATTATGCGCATACAACTGACCCTAATGGGCAGTATTCCCTGATACAATATAAAGTGAAATGAAAAGTGCTTGTGAATGCGATAAAATTTTTCTATCACATCACGAACAGATTTGTAATTGTATGGATGTATGCACAAAATGCGAGTTGGAGGCAAAATGGACGGCGACTTCTCAAGAGAGCCAGCTTTTCCTGGCAATCCCTACAGTTCGTTCGATCGGTGATTAAGCTCGAAGATGATGCGCAATGATATGCCTTCCGTGGAAGTGGTTGAACACTTGGACGATGACCACGCATGTGAGCATCTACGCCGTCAGAAAAGAAAATGCTCCGAGTACAAATTATGGGTGGTTTTTGTTACCGTTGTTGGTGGTCGGCTAATGAAAAAACGGGAGAGTTATGAATGTGAATATTTCTCAGTTTACCATATACTATTCAACCGGGACTGGTGGAGGAAGGTCAGGTCTTGGCCGAATTAATTGCTAATCATTTCTGACGCATGTCCTAATAATTTGTCATACCGTTACTTATGTTATTAGCATTATTTTGTCAAGGACAATGCACCTATAATATCGCTCAGCTGTAGGCCTGATGTGGCCAGAAGTCCAACAATACAACTTACAATAACTCACTCCCTATTACGAATTGGTTACGCGGTGTCGAATAATTCCGGATCAACGGAATTCAACTTCTAACCAGTCAGCTTTTCTTCGACGCGAATGCCAACCACTTGTCTGTCTAGTATATATATTATATACATATATATATCACATATCACTCACTCACGTCTGACAACGCGTCCTAGTTTGGATCGAAACGCCACAATAATCGTTATAACTCAGTGTACGCCTTCTCACCGCTGAAACATATACATTTATCATAAATTTAGCTCACTACCGGATAGTCCGTTTTTCAAAGGAAGTAGGGCAGGAGCTGAGGATTGATACAACTGTACCATTAGAATTTCGTGACTTAGTGTTCCGCATAGAAACTTCTTAATTGTCTAAGTTTGACAAAAAACAAACAACATGCATCATCGCGCTAGCTTTTTCTTGCGCTGCGACTGCTGTTCTGTCTATCTCATAAGCGAAACTGACACGACGCATCCCACTTCGAGTTGATAGAAATCAACTGATTAAAACACCACTCCTTAAAATACTCTGCAGTTCAGCCCCGAGGAAGAGAGAAGAGACGAGGTCCGAGTGCGACAGTGTGCAGCATGTCAATAGCAATTGAGTGCGATGAATTCTACCCTCGCATTTCCCTATTTAATGACATAAATTAAGATCAATGTGCATATTTGCATGTAGATATGTTCATCTGTAGCGAACAGAGAGAGGTCAAGAAATCATGTGATGTGAATAACTCACTGCAGGTCAAACTGTTTTGCTGTGACTACTTTCTTCGTACTCCTTCATGGAGTTTCTGAACACAAGCAAACAAGGGGAATATGGAGTGCTGCCGATGTGACTAACCTTTCGAAGTACGTTAGATTGATAACTGAGGAACTAACTAACTCAAAAGCACCTCAGTTTATCAATCTGATTCTTGAATTTGACAAAAACGGCGTTATATTTAGGTCTTGTTTTGCAAGTGATAGGCATTCGCTGCTCGTACAACAGCATTGTAATCATCAGAGGTACATTACAACAATAAACCACTACGATATTGCACAGACGTTAATTATGGAACAGAAATCAAATCTTTGATTACAAAAGGCCCAACTGCATGTCGGCTTCGTCACTTTAGTACAATTACAGTTTTTCCGCATCGATCACTACAGACCGGAAAAGAAAAAAATGCTAATTAGATTTACGTTTCTCCCCAAAAAATACATCACCATCTCCTGTGATGCGATCAGTCATAAAAACCCTGACCATGTTTCCGTCTATTCACGGTGATGTAGGCTCAAGTTAATCTACGGTCTATGGCGATTAAATATAAAATGCAACTAGGGCAACAAAATAGAAAGTCGAACATGCACCTTTTAACACATGATAAAAAAGGCACCGCAAACCAGTTGGCAGCAGTTCGAAGAGCTCATGTTTGCACAGATCTTGCCGAAACTCCTGAAACAATTTCCATATGAACAATTTCTATTTCATTCGTTAACAGCATACGAAAACAAATACTTGAATTCGTACTTCTTCCATTTAATCAAAACTGGAGAAATCTTTTCGATATTAAACCCAAAGTATTGGGCTTATCTAGCGAGCAAATAATCTAGACATTTAGTCCATGTCCCATTCTACCCCATATATACGATATACTTTATATATATATATATATGTATATGTATTTATATAATGACGCATTACAAGTCCATTAAGAAGAACAAGGCGAGATTCATTCACAACAACAATTTGACTCGTGTGTTACTAGAAATTCGTTATCCATAAGTATCAACAATCAATTGGCCAGTCAGTATCCCTCAGTATTTATTTGATTGGTAATTTTGATGTGACATCCAGAAACTCCAGTATGAAATTGCTTTGACCTCATACCCTGAAACGTTGATCAGGTACCTCATGCAATTATCACTTCATGACATGAAACATACATTGGATAAGACCGAGATTCAGGCCGTGTGGTACGTTCTCATTATGAAGCAGACCCGGGACCCAAGTTTGCTTTCATCCGATTTACGTCAAACTGAGGGGAAGCAACTCGATTCAAGACAACATAATTTACAAATTCTAGTGGATTAAATCAAGAAGACTTCAGTCAATCTTTTGTTTTTTTTGGATTATATATTTTCTTATGGTTAAGGACATATGTCGTTTTGCCTGGCTTTTTCGTTTAAGGAGGTAAATTGACGCATTAAATTTGCAAGTGATGTATGGTTGCTGGCATGGGTCTTTGATCACGTTAATACGAATATGTTACCCTTTGGCATTTTTCTCGGTCTCCCAACAGCATTGAGTTTTTTTCGCTGAGCAACTTTTGTTCTGACACATCCATCATCGTTTTGCCATGTCACCTTAACTGAGCACTGCAATTGGGTGAGAATCTCTATTGCAATATCCATGCCAACATACTGCCACTGGGTCAGATGTTGGCCATTGATTGGCATTGAATCGGAGAGTGTATCTTTTACTGGGTTGTTCGGAGTGGCTCGTTTTACGGTTCATCGAACATCAAAAGCCGTGTAAAGTGAAACGTTTGTCCACCTCCCGACGACTTTTCATGCCACTTGTAGATCGCCAGCCGCACGCCGAGTGGGGTCATGCGTAGGTAGAAAGCACTGGTAAAAAGTGGGACATATCGACTGTAAGAATGAGCTTCTGTGGCAAAATTAATTCGCGGTAGAATGTATCGGTCTGACTGTGGTGTGCGTTCTACCATAGGAAAACATGCGGTACAAGGCGAGATGGTTCGAAAATTGAGGATATAAATTTGTTCTGTTCCGGCGCGCAAACCTTTAACTTTCAAAACGGTAGTGCACACGCAAGATGATGGGCACAACAAAGTTGGCCTGCTCAAGTATGTGACAGAACATGTACCAGGAACTTGAATTTTTCTCCCCATAGCTGAGACAATTTAGTTTGTCAGCAGAAACCCTGAGAGTTCTAATCAAAACAACAAAAACAACATCAAAAAAAAACAAAAGTAACAATAACAAAAGCAGCGGTGGTGACAGCAACGGAAACAACAAATCTTCAAGTGATATCATGAGAATCAAATGTGTGACGTTTGTTTCGCTCAGAACGACTCGACCATTAGGCTGCCACTGACAGGAAAAATAAGCGCAAGTCGAAGAACAACGACAATAACAATAATGCTAATAATAACAGCTTTGATCGAGTGAACATCAAAATACAAACAAACGACGAAACATGTTACGTGTTCGACGAGAACTCCACTTTGATACACATTCGGCTCGTTTGGATGCGTGTTTGCATGCATGTAAGCCCCTTAGTTGGCAAATAGAAAACTTTCCCATTTTCTAAGGGAAAGCAATCACAATTCTCCCGATTTTGTCTAATTTTTATTGCTAGTTAGTGTTTCCTTTTGTTTCATATTGTTGCCACTGATTCTTGTCAAACTTGTCGTTGTTGTTACCACTTCTTTTGTAGCCCTTGTCGCCTTCATTGCCCATTCGCATCAACATTACTCGTACCAAGGTTACTGACTGCGACATTTTGTTTCGATTACTTATGTCTATCACAATTTGACCGATTACCGAGATTCAGTTACTACAAAATCGTACTTTGTCAGGTAAAATTCCACCCTAGCAACACACCAAAACTCTGCTCAGTTGTGAAACTTGGATCTTTTAATTTTTCATTAATCGAGCAACAATGTACATAGAAAACAACGTACTTCTTTTGACCAAAGCGGTTGCAGTCAATAGAGGGTTGCAAAGTGAGGAATTTTACCGGGGGCTGGAGGATTCTAACCGTCGATTATCAGTTTGAAGCACCGTGATGCCGACCTCTCCACTACCGCCGGTCATCGTTTCCGTTGTCAATAGAACGGCGTGCGATTCGGAGACTCTTCAAAGCTAATATATTGTTGTACAGTTACTGGATGATCTAGCAGTGCTCGCTTGACTCTGGCTATCGTCAAGCGGAATAGGTCATGGAATGCGGCCGTGCAGGTCGCGAGTTCAAATCGTCCCACCGCCGGTCAACTTCCCCACTTGGTTGCTCTCTTTTGGCCCTGACCCCGTTCTTGAAAATAATTTACACGGTTATTTCATTATTAAGGGAAGTAAAAGACAAAAGTGAAGTTGTTGTGTTTTCAAATGAACTTTACCTCCTTCTGATTTATCTGTTAAGTCTCGTGTTACACTCAGCCTAGACGAAGAAAACTGGTGAATCGATCGCGTATTTTTATTAATCCACATCCAAGCACATTCTAGTAAATTTTTGAGGGGTGAAATAAATACACCCCAGCCGAATTATGGAAAGCATTTAATGTAAAATTTGAACTGGAAATATAGCTCTCAGTTGATCACTCGACGGCTATCGCCCGTACTACGAGTATAACAAAAACAAAAGCACTCTTATCACTGTAAGCAAAAGACATCTCCAACTAGCAAACAAGTGTAATAGTAAGTGGTGATCTCCAGAGGGACTCTCTACTCCTTTGAACCATGTCAATAAACGCGGAAGATTTCGGGGGATTCATACCGGTTTGTGGTAAAACCTGTGACATGTGACCTTGTTTTACAGTCGCACTCAGTTGCCCGGCTGTCTTCTAAATATAAGTCTGCAAGAGTAAGCAGTGCGGTTGACAATATTTGGTGTCATATACACTGACACCAGCGTCTTTGACGTATTCGAAAATGTCCGCTGCTAGTATTCTCGGGGTTGTAGTACCCGCGAGGTATAAAAACGCAGCAGTAAATTTCATTAATTGATTCATAGATTTCCTTCTTCATATCAATCTGTAGAATATATCTGTGGAATATAATAAGGTCATTTAGGCATAGAACAACTCCGCTCTCTAGGTGGACGCGAATGAACATGAAAAATGAAATCCCGCTAGAGCATGCAAATTTCATAAGCGTTTTAGGAACGATCTTACGATTTATCCTAGCTCATATACATAAACGATAACAAGTGCGCTTGTTCAACATAAACACTCATTTTTTCGAGTATACCACACACGATTACGCCCGTTTTTATTAGCTGAGTTTAATGACTCATTTTTCAAGTATCTTAATTTAGTTGGGCTCAAGCAATCACGATTGATCACGAACGGGAAATTTTGTTTGGGTGGGTGGGTCATGACTTATATCAGATATGACCCTGCGTCAAGGTCCTTTGAGTGTGCTGCGTTAATCGCTCGTGTTGCTATCATGACAGTGGAGCAGTGATCGAGAAAAAGCAAAATCGTCTGACAGCACAGTATAGAAGATAATGAACTGATTAAAACATCGGTCAATTTAAAATTTAGTATTTGACCTTTTCCAGTGTTTTGAAATAAACAAGGTCACCATTTACATCATGCTACACGATAAAGCCATGGCAACAGCATGCTTCTGACACAGAAACTCAATTTCACCCGATAGCGGCTGCGGAGTTATGTGATATTCTTCGTAAACGTTGAGGGTAAAATGCCTTTGCTCTAATCTCATCGCGAACGTTTGATGATATTTCACGCACCATTGTCCGAATACGGTAGAATAATTTTAAAACTTTCTAGTACCAACAGTTATGAATTAGCGATTGGTCATGCAATGAGGCGGGGAACCTAGTTATCGTGGGCCGTGACAGAAAATGCTGAGTATTTAAACCTGGCGAGCCGTTAATTGTTTTTCGAAACATAGCACGTGGCGACCGGAAAAAGGCTCAGAAAATGCACATTTTCATAAACTAATTCTTTGGAATGTGATCCCGCTTTCTTGGTTTCCTGCAAATTGTTCACCCATATACGGATAAAATGATAAATGTCTCATAAATGCATCAAAAAAGAATGCGCTATAAATGGGAAGAATTCTGTCGTCGTGTTGACGGAGAAATCCACTTCATTTTATTAAACTAGACAATAGGATGAAAACAATGCCATACCCGAAGGAAGCCCCTGATTCAGACTACTAGAATTTGCAAATTATGTTGTCTTGAATCGAGTTGCTTCCCCTCAGTTTGACGTAAATCGGATGAAAGCAAACTTGGGTCCCGGGTCTGCTTCATAATGAGAACGTACCACACGGCCTGAATCTCGGTCTTATCCAATGTATGTTTCATGTCATGAAGTGATAATTGCATGAGGTACCTGATCAACGTTTCAGGGTATGAGGTCAAAGCAATTTCATACTGGAGTTTCTGGATGTCACATCAAAATTACCAATCAAATAAATACTGAGGGATACTGACTGGCCAATTGATTGTTGATACTTATGGATAACGAATTTCTAGTAACACACGAGTCAAATTGTTGTTGTGAATGAATCTCGCCTTGTTCTTCTTAATGGACTTGTAATGCGTCATTATATAAATACATATACATATATATATATATATAAAGTATATCGTATATATGGGGTAGAATGGGACATGGACTAAATGTCTAGATTATTTGCTCGCTAGATAAGCCCAATACTTTGGGTTTAATATCGAAAAGATTTCTCCAGTTTTGATTAAATGGAAGAAGTACGAATTTCTGTCACCTGCCGATGGGGATTATATTCATGTGTAGTTTCTTTGCTGCATTACTACGGCACCCGGTCGTGTGTCAATTACAGCAACGTCTTTTGGTTTTAATTCAAAAATTCGTATATCCTAAGTTTGTTTTATCGAGATTTCATAGAAACCCAATCGTAAAATTAAATATAACGCAATTGATTGACTACTTTTACGCTCTTCTGAGTTTGTAGGTTCATAAATCATTTCGATATTGAGGTGTGCGTTCCTTTGGTTTCGGAACCTCAATCCATTTTCTCTAAATGATATCCACCACCTCTCGGCAGGTAGACATTCTCTACTAAAGATAGGCTCCTCTGTCCGATGATTCGTGCCTTCCTAGACCTTGTTATGTCGAGTGCCGGATGGAAAAACATTCGTTGATTTATATCTAGTATTCTATTCCGGTTAGTAATGCTTCGGTCTTCGGTCTAATTCTATTTAGGGTTAAATGACTAGAATCATTTTAATAATAGTAGTTATAGTCGAAGTGTTTCTCTCTTGCAAAAAGAGACAGATTGTATCAAACAGAGTTTGCCCATTTCCGATACCGACCTTTCAACTGGCTCTCGTCTGCTGGAAATGCCTCGCAGAACACTGCTCAATACATCACTGATCGGATGAGTTCCTTGGCTTCTTCTTCATGTTTCATACTGTGATTAGCCTACGTTCAAATCACATAATGCCGTCCGATACAACTTCGCCGACAGTCTATCAATGAAGATTGTGGGGATAGCGACCGTGAAGTTCAAATAGGCCTCACATTTCATTGGCCCGAACACATTCCACTAATCGGTGTTCCTCCCATTCTGTGTATAAAAACACGATTTTTAGATGGACTCCAACATGTCTTCCAGCTCTTGTGAGCTTTCCATAACTTTCCGCTGGGTACTTTTGGTCGGAACCGATCTAGGACACACTGGACGTCCGTGTACGTCCATTTTCGTATATGGCCGAATTCCATATTGCAATTTCAAGCACTAACATTACATATACGTTTCACTCTAAAAAGCTAAAAAAAGTCCCAGATAGGACCGAAAAAAACGGTGCCTCGTTTATTGTATTCTGCAGAAATATCTCATCATGAAACCTTGACACAGCTAGAGATTTTAATGAGCCAGCGTTTCGCTTACAAGGGTAAGCTTTTCCAAAACAGATCATCATTGGAAAACTACATTTCTGTGTGCTCTGCGTCAGGATTGAAAAGTTTTTACCCAGGCGCCATGGAAATAGCTCATATGATCTTGCTGAACCGGAGCACATACACATACATCAAGGTTAATGTGAGCCTGCGGACACATGACCGAAATTACTCTCGCAAGGTATGGCTGAAGCGGCCTCTCAAGTTTGTCTGAATTGGGGTTGGACGAGCCTACTCACGTTATCAAGCGTGTATTCTGTTTGGCTGCCCTGAAAACTGGTTTCCACTGACAGTCAAGCATTTTGGGATCGTTACAACTTACGTTCAAAGGATATATCAGATTCTTGGCACTGAACAGTTGACGGGCCTAGCCAGGGATGGGGAGGAACCCGCAACCAATAAAATGTTTTCGTTCCGTTTGTTTTGGTATAAGCGTTATGTTCTGCAGTTTATGCGACTGAGACCAGCTTTTAAGAGCCTCGCAAAACTGTGGCTCTGTGCTCCCTGACTGTGATTTTTGCCTCATAGAGTAAAAAGACGATGTTAACCATAACTATGTCAAAGCCTTTCGAAATTTTCAGCGATTTACCCACCATTCGTTAATTATTGGAGCGGAAAGTTGAAGCCGAAGAAGGTTGGCAAGACCATGAAAGTAAAGGTGTCAATTTCCGTGGAAAAAGGTAGCACCAACAGATGAAAACTATAAATTAAGATTTCTATTGTAGGTATTTCTGAGAAGAAAAGATAAAACATTTCCAGTGTTCTGCACGTCCCAGTTTTCAGCAACGGGGACTAACAAATACCGTTCCGTAAACAGATATAACAAGTCTTCGTGAAGACAGCATCTCCACACAACGTCCCACTTTAAATTCCCGAATTGAGACAAGTTTACCCAACCTGATTTAAGTTACTTATCACTTTTTACACTCGAAGGATAGCGAATTCTTAGTTTGAGCACACAAAAGTTGTGAAAAATGGAGAGACCAGTGTAGACACCGTATACAGATACGCCTTGGAACAGACAAAATACAGGGAAATGATGAAAACAAAAACCATTGCTGGTTGCTGTCGATAGAATTGATGTGCTTAGATAGTTCTTTTATCCTAGGAAAAGGAGAGAATAGAACGATTCCTCTACATGGAGTTACAAGGGAATAGAAAACTAAATGTGAATTGAGATTAATAATAAACGACAAAAGACGTCAAACAATGCTTAAAAAGGTAATGCTTATTGCCGGGCAGAAAACTGAAAATAGGCCACGTTTATTCGCGTTTTGGGCAAAAACCTCGATTCCGAATTGTGAGTAGTTTTAGAGAATTATCCGAAATATGAATGTCTTTTCCTTTCAAGTCCGATAAGAATAGCAAAGTGGGGTTAAATCACAGGATAAGACTAAGTACAACAGTCCCAGGTGGCCGAGCCTAACTGACAAAAGATATGGAATCTGCTTACTTGATGGTGCACAGATTTGACAGATCCTGTCTAGGATAGACAAGGGGTCAAATCTATACCAGGACTGGAATAAAAGAGTATTTACTGATGCATTTGTTGTAGACTGATGGAGGCGTAGCTTCACCGAATCGAGCTGCCTTAGGAGTTGTGCCAAAGGGAAGATCGATGCATCTAAGAATGTGTATCATTTTTCGCTGTTTTATTACTGATGGCAGAAGAATTAGCTAAACAATCGGACTTTCATCAGTGCTTATTTCTTCCTGACCAAATTGTATTGACAAAAGAAAATCAGAACCATGAAAAAGAATTTCGAGCGATTCGATCACGAGTAGGAACGTTTTGCATAGGATTAGTCTCGGTGATCATATCTGGACACAGAAACGCAAATCGCACCGATGCACCGGTTTCAAGACCTACCAGTTTTGCCTGAAATTTTGTTTGCCACATTTGATGTGCATTCAAACTGAACAAGATATTCAATCGGTGCCATTGCGGCAAAGATTAAAACAGACATTTGCAAAGTGCGGAGACAGTATGTTAGAATGTGGTGCTGGAATTTGTGTACTGACAGTAAGGAGTTCACACGATTCGGCAACGATTCAACGGACAGATAGGACGGACATCGTCTTAACACTGAGCCTTCTAGCTTGTGTCAATTTTTAAACTGCTCGGTGTTGTTCTACGCAATGTGGATCGTATCGAATCTCATCGTCTTTGGTCTTGGGCAGCGGTATATCGTCGATCGGTTTGATTGAACGAGTTACAATTTCAAGCAAAGGCTTTTGTAAAAAAACTTTAAAACAGATTGTGAAATTTAAGTAGATCACCATTGTTAACACAATCAAAGTTAACAGTACTTGGTCAACTCGCGATAACTTCAACTAGCTAGTGTCAACCGTGGCGAATTTACAATCGGTTTACAAGACCTACGAAAATCGTATTTGACCAGGTACTTGCCGTTCGCGCTTTCAAACAATACTCTATTCAGGTACAGACAAGTATTCTGCCTTCTCGGTAACCATAAAACCATGACATTCTATCTGGTCTTGGGAATATCATCCTCTAGTAATCGTGATCGTAACAATTACATAATGTTTCATTAACAAATAATTTCTTTCAATTCCTTGATTAATCGACAACTAGTGGACAATATTCCCGAAAACGGCTCGCTACCATCAAGAGACTGTTCAAATATCTAATGGAAACCTCACCAGAACAAACGCCTCACCATTATATTTGGATTGTCAGTGGTCGGGGCATCTGGTTGTATTATTTTTTTAGGATGTGGCGTCCTGTACAAGGGTTGTTCGGAATCAGTTGAACTTTTCGGGTTCTCGCTCTCTTAATTGCTCGTTATGCATTTCTGATAGATATTCATCGAGTTTGCAACGCTTAGAGTTTCATGCTTATGGTTGCCCGACTTGGTTGGACCTGTCTGATTGCCACGCTCAACATGTCATTTTACAAGCCATCCAGCCTCTCGTGATTGTTGGAATCTACGCCGCGAGTCGTTCAGTTATAACATGCAAGTCATGAGCACATATAAATAGCCCCAGTGACAATCGACTCGACTTCGCTTGCGAGGAAACAAGATATTTGAGAAATTCATTATTGTTGCATTTATTTTCAATTTACGTTTGACGATTAGTAAATTTTACAATGATTACAATTCTGCTGTTCTTGATTATGGTCATCTCCAGTTTTCATAAATATTAAATCACCGAAAAAATTGTAGACAACTAAACAACAGTGTTTGGCAGCGACCTTAAAAACAGGCATTCCATATTCCAAGAAAGTTACTTATCGTCTGACAGACAACCACTCATTCATTCAGCCAGTCAGCCAGTCTGTCAGTCCGTCAGTCACCAAAGTCAGTCGCTCATGTAGTCAATAAGTCATTCAGGCATTCAGTCATTCAGTCAGCTAGCCAGTCAGTCAGTTAATCAGTTAGTTGATCAGTCACCTAATCAATCAGTCCTTCAATTAGTGAATCAGTCAGTCATTCATTAAGATTTGTCACCCAATGATCAAATTTCATCAAATCAGGCGGGCATCCGGGTAGTCAAGCCGTCAGGACCCATGTTCAGTCAGTGTGTCAGTTACCAATCTTAGTCATTCGGATAGTCTGCCTGTTGACCATTTGATCAATTAGTCATCTTGCCGGTGAGCCCTTCGGTCATCTTGTCACTAGAACAGTGACACTAGACAATTCACTAACTCATCGACATTGTCACTGAATCATTCAAATTTCGTCGAATAGCCTGTTGTACGTCATCCCTTTAATCTTGCGGTTTAAAGGAATAAGCCACGAGCAAAACATTGTGTACACTATCTGGCTATATTTACTGGTCTATGGGTATCATGTTTTGTCGGATGTCCCTGTTACTTTTAAACACGCAGCTGCCTCAATCCTTGTGCCATTTCCCTTTTGATTCAGATATACAAATACAAAACCGAGATTTTAAGGCCTCCAATGAAAGAATCGGAAAACCAGGGAAGCGAAAGTCTCCCAACACAATTAGGATTGCGCAGAACAAATCCAAATGTGTGGAATACGGATAAACAAGTACTTCCGCTTGGAATATCCGACTCGAAATTCCCCCCAACGGGATGAACTTGTACGCGCATATGCGCGCCCATGGCACACTGAAACTGGCACCGAGAGACACACCCACTTACAAACACACAGAGAGAGAAGCATTCATTTGACCTGACAGATTCGCAGACTATGATTCCATAGACAGACTCGTGGAGCAATCGATCGACCAGCAGGATACCATTTGTCAGTCCAGCTGGCACAAAGGTGCACATGGCGGTTTCCTGTCAAACCGGAAATCTGTAATCTCCTAAATCGCAACACTGTTTGCGTAGGTCTAGTACCCTAAGAGCGCCCAATATTTGTCTGTTCCTTGCTCCGCTCTAGTCCAGATACGTTCGCATAGAAACAGTTCTCTACCAAGTGGAGATTCAAATGGCTTTGAACACCTTCGGATTTCTCTTTCGAAACCATTTCGTATGGCAAAAAATTGTAAAATCAAACACCGCAGGAAAACAGCGCCGTTTCTCATCCACTGCTCCAGGTGTAGTAATTTATTACTTTGCGATCTAGCTGAGTTCAAAAGGGAAGTAATATTTCGTCATTCTCGAACCTTTGCTCCTCGCAGAACAAGTGTACTGAACAGAACAGTCAACCGTTTCGTCTGGCAGAAACCACTGATCAACCATGACAGTGCTAATCATTGCTGGGGGCTACGAAGTAGGATCAATGAATCAGACATTCGGTGAAAGCAAGTGTATCGATCACAGAATGTAAAACCCACTGTACTGATCAGGTTGAATGTAGTCAACTATTGCTATTGTTCATCAGGAATGTCAAAAAACTATTTTTTGTCAGGTTAATGATGAGTGCTTTTATTTAGTACAACCTGTATGTTAATCGAAGCTTCTTGAATGTATGGCATCGGTTTTAGAAAAAAGATGATGAATAAGCAAGAAGCAACTCGTCTCCATTGGCTAATGGATCAAGTTGTCAGATCCAATAACTGGTAATTTGGAAATATCACACAAACGAAACGGCGATGGGGTTAATTCCCCTGAGAAAATGAGTATACTTCGTGTTTATTCGCGTATAAAATTTGAATAAGAAACTCAAACCAAGCACGATCAACAAGCTGATATTCTCGTTGTTTTGTTCTGTTTTCATTCATCGCCCAAATACCGTTCACTGAGCAGCCGAGTCACATGCAGCGCAGTATGTCGTATACTAAGTGTCTCGATACCTTGGTTTCAGTGCCCTATTTTAAATAGTCTCAGTAACTTGTTTTCCTGGCACGCGAAGCAACCGCCTACCTTTGTTTCATATGTCGCAAAAGGCTTACCTGTGAGAACCATTAGTTTAAACTGACCTTGTTAATAGCTGAATCTTTAAAGGGTAACCTACGTGAATCAAGGCATTGGTTATCAGCTAGTACATATGGTTTCAGAGGGGAAATTTTGACTTTGCTCTCCGTCTGTTTCCTTACTTCGGGATTGAAAAACAGCAACGATGCGATGTTCACGCTGACAAGCTGATCACAACGCCTGACTTGCTGAGATTTCAATCCCGTGTTTGTGATTCTGTAGTAGGCAGATCCAGTCCAGGGGTACTTCCGCCAGATCACGAGCTGGAGGCAAAAAATGTAGCTTACTCAGGTACGTGGGCGTGATTACTGCGTGGATCAGTCCCCTCAAAACCTGCCAGTTCCCCAAAAGCTTTCAATAACACACAATGTTTGCCCAAAGTCCCTCATCCTAAACCACGGATCAAACAGTCTTAGGATCTCCAGCGACCGGTCTTTACATCAGTCGCTGTTTCTCCTGTGCACATGCGTCAATCAATTGAATTCTCCGGATATGGTCACTAAATGTGAATAACGCGTGTGAATATTTGGTGCTGTATAGCCACAATTCAGATGATGAACGACTTTTCAGTAAGTGTAAAATTGCAACTGAACCTCTCATCCCTTCACTCACCAGCTGTTTATGCTACCTGAAAAACAATTCAATATGAATTGAGCCACGTGTACTCATTTGAATAACAAGGTGCACGAATGACTGATAAAACCATTACCAAAACTTCCGATCAACAGTCGTGTCATTCTTAAACGGAATCATCATCTATTCGAGCTTCTAACAATTCAACCGAGATCCCAGTGAGAAGCCAATAAACGAGTGCGTACCTGATGGACAGCTATAACCGCGATAACGGCCGTGTGCTTCGGAAGGAGTTTTGTTCATCGATCTACATGTGAAACGTGCTACTGACTGCAAAAACCCAAGATTCATGTGCAATTTCTCTCTTTCCAACGGGACCTGTTGAAACCAATGGAGTATGACTGGTGCATTACTCGATGAAAAAATCTATCATTTATCTTGGACAGTTGTGGGTAATGTTTCTAACTCTCCTGTCGATTCCGTCAACATCTTCAGTATGAAGTTGTCTTGGTCCTGTAAGGGTAGCCAGCAATTCCTATTCCAATGTCCCTCTTAGATGGAATAAACTCTGTATAGCAATTGGGCACTGGCCACTTCGGCTAGTCGGTTATCCACACTGGCTTCGACAGTCCTGTCTATTCAAGCCAACTCACGGAAAATACCCAAGCTAATCATGAAAGTTAGGATTGGACCTTCTGGAAACTACAGTGGAGGACGACTTTTCATTACGTGGTATTGACAGTCCCGCGGACCGTTAATTCTCAACTCGGACAGCCTAATGATCGTTAAGTTCGAAAGAAATAACCTTTGTCTGGTCCGAATGGTGATTTCAGTGTTCTGATTGATTTCGTTCTCCAATGCTTGCATCCCGTGTTATAGAGAATATTCGATGTAAACATGGAAAAGGTATCTTACTTAAATCTTCTCCGTCGTCTAGTAGCCTCTGGTCAACCTAAGTGACTCTTGGCCATAGTTTAGTAACATCTTGACGGCAACGGTTGGTAAATTCTGATTGCTTTAGCCACTCGGAACGAGAATGCAATAAACACACGTCTGTGGACCGCATCTAAAGCAACCATAATCACATCATATGTGAGTTGCGTGGGACATGAACGTGACATTTTGGCCTAGTCAGTACCTCGTCCATAGTTGTAATGTGGGTGTACTTATTCCAACTCAGATTCTCGTTGCTAAGACAAACTCCAGCCTATTCAAAGAACAACTAGAAGATGGTGAAAGACGAAAACAAAGTTAAAAATAAGAACCAGGGAAAAACTGGTAGGATAGAGTGGAAATCATGGTATGCTCTACTTGATACGCATGGAGTTCGAATTCGGGTCGAGGAACACCGAGAAGACAGTTGCAAATGTAACCATAAACCACCAAGTTATTGGAATCGGATTTCGATGATCCATTTTATGTGCGGCATGGACCTGGCATAGAATGTCCTACAGCTCGGTAGAAATCAGCTGATGAAAATCCAGACTGGGAGACCTACATGAATAATTTCATTTTCTGTTCATTCATCAGGAGGGCAAGAGAAATATGGTCTAACTGGGTTTTCATCTCTCACCGTCGGCACTTTTGACCCTTTGCAGGGAATGGAAATGCGTCCAACATCTCAGTAAGGAGAGTTAGAAACCAACAAGATTTAGTCAAACGTACGGGCAATTTCACAAGTTCAAGAACTGGTAACTGCTTGGGCTGACTCAGTACACCGATTGACGCACAAATGCAACCCCACAAACACACGGATAGGAGAATTTCTTGTACGATTTCTGGAAAATAAATCCTGGCGCATGGAATTGGTATGTCCGTTCGACCTACGATTTCGGGTGTGTTCGGTTTTGTTCTAAATAAATTCACGACAAAAGCCACCGGAAATTGATTATTAGGTTCAGGAGTAAATTTTTCACACAAGTCCTTGTATTCCAAGTTCGAGAGAGACGCCTTATTTAACTAGTTCGTTAATTTATCTCTGATGTACCACAAAAGATGCATAAATGCAATAAATAATTTCACGGGCACGTTGTCTTCTGTCGAGATCATACAGTCATCCAGTGTACCATCTTTTCAACCAACAATATTCAAAGGAAAATGATATGAACCTTTGGGCATATCACATTTAAATAAACGAACAGATCAGACATGGATACATATAAATGTGAGGAAAACAATTGCAACCACAGGTCCAGAGTTGCCAGTCTGAACCCGAGTTTTTTTCACGTTCGTCTTTATTCCCGTCACCCCTTTTATATACAAACCGTTCCAAGACAAATTCATGGTCGAAAATGAACTCGCCTACTCGGGCATCCTTGAGACAGACAAAAAATGGTAAACTCTGATTTGACCAAAAAAACAAATACCTTGATTTTTTACTAGAAAACTTCAAAGTACCTGTGGAATTGCACATTCTTCACCAGTTACGTTGTTTGGACCTAGTGCTCGATTGAAGTTGTCGTAATTAGTATTCTTAGCCCCAGGATTGAGTATTACCGTTCCCTCTACAGTAAACTCCGGATGCCTTGAGTGAGCAATGTCGGTATGGACGGCTTATTGATGAAGCACATAAATGTCCATGAATACGTGCGAACTTTCATCAGAACTTTAGCTGTTAAGGTATGTTTCTAAGAGTGCATTCTGGCAAAGAATGCCCAAAGCAACTGAAACATCGGTAACTTATACTTGCAACCAACAACGCCTTTTCTAGCACTAGATTTTACAGTGAAGCTCAAATACTTTCGAAACTTCCAAAGATAACCACCTTGTAGGTAAACTTCAAATTACAAAGGTCCAGTGTGTCCCAGTCTTTTGTGAACAAATTGTAGTCACGGTCAACCAGGACCTGCACGTCCCCACCTAATCAGTACGAGGTGAGATCTAAGTCACGAGGTTGGGAGCGATTGGACAGTAGACAATGTAGCTGCAGCAGCGAATAGTCGGACTATTCTTGAGAGGGACATTTTTGCATCAAAAACTCTCTTCTAGATAGATGACTTTCTTACCTTGCTGGCAAATCTGACAAAAGGACGAATAAGCATGAGTATCCTGTAATGATATCTCGTTATCTGTCGGCTTTCGGCTAATGATGAACGCCCATCCACAGATACCCCGATGAATAATGAGTTTTTTAATTGCCTATCACGCATGAATAAGTCATCATTGATCATTTGCATTCAACACGGACTATTTCTCGATCGATGATTTTGTATGAGCGGTCACGATTTCGATCACAATTCCTAGCTCATGATTTCCTCAGAATTGTCAAATGCTACTCGGAAAAAACGCAAAGGTATAGATTTTATGCGTTTTCGTTGGTCATGCATGTGTATATTTAATAAGCTAATTAATAATGATTAATATGCTTATCAGGACTTCAGTGATTACAACTATTGTCAGTGTATAGTGCTCGACCGCGAAATATTTCGCAGCATACATTTTAGCCACTCAGTAAACTGTCCGGTAGATAGCAGTAGGCTGCCAGGTTACAATCTATTTTAACCATTGCCCCAAAGTGAATTGTTGAGCAGAACTTTGTTAGGTTGGTGCAATGAGAATCGCCCTATATAACTAGCGCCCAGATCATATATCATCATAGATAGGGATCGTATGCATCGATCGACCAAATGAAGAAACCACGCCAGGAAATCATTCGTAGGTGATGGGCACCGATTTGGTTGATAGTTCGTATCGCTAATGCTCACTCGGGGCGGAGTGCAGAGAGATACGTATAGACGATTTATTCTAGTCAACTAATGAAACTGGTTATCGTCGTTCTGAAACATGATTTAGGAGCGACACGAAAAAATACGGACGACAGATCTTCGAAGACTTTTTGACGGATAGGGACCCTAATTAATGGCTGGATTGCATCGAACATTTTATTCTTCACGTGTACCATCTAGCTGTGGAGTTTGATTGGTAAGAATTGAGCCACAATGACCTCGGATCACACGGGGTACATTAACAAGGGAATCCTAGCACAAAGAATTTTGCGTCCTGGAATTCGTCTGAACTTTAAAAGGAAGAATATTTCAGGGACTTCAACCAGTCTGCCGAAAATATTCCGTTATTCTAAAGGCACGGTTTTCCTTTGCGCACTTCCATCTTCTCCAACAGCTTTCTACAGTCCCAACGGGAGTATGGTTCCAAATGGTAGCGCATGGCAATGAGTACTTCTGTTTTGTTCTGACTGTACAAATTCGTTTGTCATCTTTACTGCAAATATTCGATTAATGATCAATTCCACGGTGTCCAGCTCTATATATTTCCAAAAGTAACTCATTTCAACATATTCTCATCGAATTTATTTTAAAATTAGTAACTCTTCCCTTCACCAATTGTCGATGTCCAGTCATCAAGTGAACATGATTAATTCATTCCTAAATAATTTTAGAGGAATTTTAGAGCTAGATACTATAACTCCGCTAATTTCCAGATTAGCATTCAATCATCACTTCCGGTTGCCACTTTCTTCAGGTTCAAGGAGTGATAGTAATATTTTGTAATTATCTAAAGGCCAATAATAAGAGGCCATTTCAAACAAGTGTCTAATAAACCTGGGTCATTCTATCTTCAGCACATACAAGCCCGTTCAGGAACACTGCAATTGAATTACATGATTGGTTTTGAAAAATAGAGCAGAGCTTATCTAGGCACTTTTTACGGCTCGTTGGTCGTAACTTTGGAGCTTGTGAGAGATCTGGCAACAAAGGGAATTGTGGTGAAGGTGTGCATGCATGTTCCGAACACTGAGTGTGACAATCGAAGAGTGAATGTCTCATTACCTTTTGTAATGAGATCATGATCATCGAAACGCCATACTCAGGTCTCAGTGCCTCATGCAGGCTAAAGTTCTATTTGTAATTACGACTAGACAAGTTTCCATGATGAAACCAAGGCATAAAATCGATTGTTTGTGCGTTATAATCCAACCTCAAATACTTGAGTAGTTGAATTAGCTTACCAACTACCTAACTCTAGAAAGAACTTACATTTCGGTACTTGGAATTAAGAAAAATTTGTTAATTCATCGAACGGCCCGACCCAGTTCATTGGAAAAAATCGGCTGAACAAAATGTTCGAAAGTTTCATAACTATTAACTGTCATCATGGCAGCTGTGACCAGTTGAAACGGTTTGCAATTGTCTGAAATGATAACCATCAACGCTGAACCATGTATCCTCGAGTGAGAAAAAAAATATATATAGAAGGTATCTGCAAGCAACCGATCGTCACCCGGTAGTGCCCGATATCTCGTTGATCCCGCTCCGTCTAATCTGGTCCATCATAAACGACTGACATTAGCAGTAGCACCCTTTCCTGGTATTGTTGTCGTTGTCAGTGTACCTCCCAGTTCATCTTACAAAATCCTATATCCGTTTAGTTTGTGCTTGCACTTATTTCAGCCCGTGTAATTTTGGCGCACTGTCAACCGTCAGTCTTTGGGCCAAATACCTGACAAATGTAGCCGTGTGGACCGACCGTCTGACTCCCCGAAAAAGTCAACTCAGTGATCAGAACGCATCTCGTCTGGAGAGAGGAAGCAAGCTTTGAATGCACTTGGTCGATCACGTCCTGAAATAACTTTGGGAAACAAGAATATTCCCAGTTCAATTATTTAGGTAAACATGATTTTAAAGCCATACATCCAATTATGATAACAAGATAACATGACTTACCATATAATCCGCTAATTAGACATGCGTGGTCACGTGTACACGATCAATATAACACTGATTCACAGATCGTCTGACTGTGTGAAGGAGAGATAGGGAATTCCAATATGATTTATCGTATCGTATCACCATCATGATCCTTTTGAACGACGCATCACATAGCACACATGGGATGTAAGTGACACCGTTATTAAGTGTGCGTGTGTGTGAGTGCGTTTTGGTATGGTAGCTGTCTGCGTGATGTTAGTCGATGGAAGTGAAAATGATACGACCGCGGATGATAATAATGATGGCGATGAGGATGGCGATGATGTGATGAAACGGGTGATGTTGATGATGATGACGATGACGATGATGGTGATGATGATATGATGAGGTCAGCACGGGCACAGCCAACAGTACCGTCAGGGAAGCTGAACGCAAAACATCCGCGGGAAGCCCCTAGTTCCATGGGCGCGTGTTCACTCACACGCTCGAATGGACGTACCGACGCACTCCCCCAAGATCGTATGTATGCACCGTTTGGGCACAGGCAAACATACACGCATGCGCCCACGCATACAGGCATATACAAGCTCCTATTTACACACTTTTCAGTGGGCTGACCGACGCACCCAAAGTACGTATGCGCACAAACACTCACGGCAGTACATGCATGTGGGATGAAATATGGACGGCGGACAGCAGGCGCAACAGCTAAGTAAAATTGGACGCGTTTAAATCCCGCTGATAGTGTACCGTTTACAGCAGACTTCACACAACGCATGTATGGTTCAACTGCGTGCATGCTTGTCAGGGCACTTTTTCCCATTGACCGACCAGGGTCCGAATCAAATGCCAAGATCACTTACCAATCAGTTACGTACTGATCAGTGTGCAACCTGATTGGTTGGTTCACCAACAAGTCGGAAAGATTTGGGCTGGGACAAGGAGCTTAACCAATCCTCTGACGTACACAAACCGATAAGCCGAGGTGAGCTGAAATTTGTTCACTGATAAGTGGTGACACGTGATCTGGTCAAACGCTCGATAAATGGGCTGGTAGGCCTAGGGATTCGATTTTTTTAATCCATCAATTCCAGCCGGAAGGACTCAAAATAATCATAAAGTTTACGAAAGAATTTTTTTTCCTCCAAAAATCTTCAGCACTGGAAATATAGGGAGGAAGCATCGGAATGTAGGTAGGAAAAAAGGTGCAGATAGGCACGTTTCCGATGCTTCCATTAGCAGATGATTGCAGTCCCACTTACATGAGAAAGTGAAGAAAGCCTTATATATGCAAGAAGCGGAAAATCCATTCACATTTTCATTGTCCTACAGTTCGAGTCTTTAGTCGCGAGCACAGGACTAACGTGGTCACTGCTATGGACCACAAATTAAGCAAACAAATAACCGCTGTTTCACAACCAATGTTCATCTAATATACAGTACACAACCTAGATTCAGTATCTAAGCCAAGCTAATGTATCCCTATCAAAAGGACTAACGTGGTACTAAGGGCATTAGGTGTGTATGTTGTGGCATTTTTTCAGGTTAAGTTCGAACCAGTTATAGTATCAATTAAATGTCACGTTGGTATGTCTCGTCTTTACTACTACTAAACTTGAGTAGTCCCCACATGCGAATTAGCTACAGCGGTCACCACTCTGCAAATTTTTCGGCTAGCTCTTTTGAGTAACATTACACATACTGGTTATCCATTATATGCGTACTATGAGTAAAATTCTTACATAGACTACGTTGCCATTGAGTAAAGGGAGCAGTAAACTGGAAGTAAGTTAGAATAAAGGCCAATCCTGTTACCAAAAGGAACTCGTTTTTTTTCTGGGGACAGACTGGATTTAGAAAACTTAATCACCATACACAGCAGCCAGTTTTGTTTATTAACTGCACACACGCCATAGGCGAACTGCTGCGCAATACCCCAGGACTGTGGTGTGTTGGTTGGTTAGACAAGTCGCGCGTGTAGTTCAAAGAGTCTTCAGGGCTGTCTTACTCAAACCCTATTAACACTGAAGGGTTACTATCATAGTGACAATGTGCCCTGACATGATGAGACGCCTGGCAGGCATCCATGACCCAACTAGCTATTCAGGATGGCTTATCTCAAACGAAAGATCCAGTCATGTCTGGCAGACCAATGGATAGAGGCCCGACTAAACAGTCTCTTGGTCCGCCAGGATGAAGTTGATTTGAGCTGGGAACCCAATCAGAAAAGTGAGTGGAGGAACAATTAATCCAAGTCGATGGGCTTCCATTCAGCCACTGCCCGCTGTCTCGCTGATAGCTTCTCGTTAGAATTAAAGGCTTTGGTTGATGACCCTTATCGTCCTCCTGATTAGCTGGTCGACTTCCTGGCAGTATTCGTCCGAAACCCTTAATGAATAGTGCAAACAGTGAATTCCATATTGCATCAGTCGTAGCAAACCATAGCCCGGACCGCGCTGCCCACTGTATCGAGCAGGGTGGGTATTGATGAGAATGTGCCTCCGCAGAGTACCCATGGTTAGTTAACCCCCTTACTGCCGTGTGAATGAAAATTTGAAGGTTCTCAAAGAAAAACATCTTTTGCCCTGTGAGCACACTCAAAGTAGCCGTAGCCCGAATATTTCTAGCATCTTTTCTACAACGGACTTTCCTAATCCACGTTTTTCCGATGTAGAGAAAGAGCAAAACGTCGCGAAAAATTGCAGATCGGTGGATTTATTTGATGGTGGCATCAGTGGAAGAGGAAGAAATATCTTAAGTGCATTACTGGAACCTAAAACTTCTGTGCGTGTCGGTAGATGTCGATTGAATCATTGTTGTTTGTTCGTCGTATCTGAGCGTCCACCCACTGACTGCTGCTACCCTGAAGCCAAAGTCGAACTCCACCGGGAGTTTTCCCGATCACTCCGAAGTTTTTATTCATTGGACTTTGCAGTCGTTCATGATGAATTCAACGCCCAACTCTCCTTCCTAGGCAGACTGGACGGAACACCGGAGGATTCTTTGCTTCCCAAGCCGATCGGACCGACAACGGTGGTCATCTCATCCAAGTTTGTCCTGACCAGAAACTGTTTCTGACAAAAAGTGACATCGGGTCACCTGGCGCCTGCATTCACTTTTACAGCTTTGGACTCAGATTGATCACACTGCTATCGGTCACCGGTGACCTGGATCACCCGAGAATTGTCGATCATTCTGGTCCACACTTGTGGCCCTTGCTAGTCTTTGTTTTAGCCTGGCCTTTAATCACACCAACATACAATGAGATACCTTAATCCGTGAGACGTCAACTGACCAAGAGCTTGAGAAATGACAACGTATGATGGTGGATAGAAAAATGTAGGGAAGTTGTAAAGGTTGCGACTGTCGGCCATATTCTCGACCCTTAACCTTTGCAGGCCAGGTGATCAATTGGTTCGACGGCTCGCTTAATTACTCTAAGGACCGTCAGCTGGTGAGTTAGGCAGAAGACCATAAGGGGAAGTTTAGTTGTTCTACACCCATAGTGGGCCTTCTAATTAAGCCTGCAGATAAACCAATGCAAGTGAATACCAGTCTCCCATACTAACTAAAAGTAATCGGGAAGATAGTTTTCCGCAAATGCATAAACCAACTGCACTGTCTCCGTCTTTCTTCAAGAACAGTGGCTATGTGTTAACGTCGGGGTTAACAAAACTCGGGATCACTCCGGGCAACGGAAACAGTTCCTGAAGGGTGGTGTGAATGGGTGATTGTAACGGTTTATAAAATATATGACATTGTGAAAACCGCAGGGAAGTTAATTTGGTAATTATTGGATCCAAACTTTTAGTGGACGTTGTTCTCCAATGATTCTCTGGTAAGCGGGAAAGTTGTACGCATGAAAACTAAGCTGATCTCTCTCCCAGTCGGGGTTGTACTGACTAAATGTTTGCCTTGTGCCACATCTTCAAGCATCGATGTACGTTAGATAGATCTGCAATTTATGTCTTCCTTAATCTGATGACAACTCCCGACTAAACTGATCGTGCAACATTTTAGAGCTCCTGCTCATTGACCAGTGTCCCGTAGGACTTCGTTCCACTAATTTAATCCCTGTATTCCAAAAGCCGAGACTGATTTCTTGATTACGGCAATCTTTCACCTGAGTTCACTACGAGAAGTGGTGTTTGTCAAAGTTGTCCGCTTCCACTTATCTTATTCAACTTTGTCCTGTAAATGGCTATGAAGATCGATGCATCCACATGTCAGAGTAGTGGCACTGATATTTGCTTAGACAGGCATCTGTTTGACTCAGAACATGCGGCCCATGTTTTTCTATTGAATGAACGCCCCAGTGAGTTGTAAATTTTTCTCGGTCGTCTGAACAACAGTGTAGATAGGTATGGGATACTTATTTTACCTCTGAAGTGTAAAATGCTATTGGAGGACTGGATTGGTTCAAAGCCCGACTCCACTAGGTGAGATGAACAAATTTAGTCACTTGGGTAGTTGAATATCAACTGGTGGTCTTATTTCGAAAGAAGTGTTCCCATACTTACAGAAGATTGTGTTTGCTTTCGCCAATTCGAAACATCCGTAGGGTCGCAGCAGCATCCGGTTATTAATCAAAGGTCAAGTAGACAAGCGGGGCTGGTAGCTCTCCAAGGCTCTTCCGCTGATGGCGGAAGATACGCGGAGACTTCTGGTGTTTGAACACCGTACCGGGTTCTAGTGTTCGCTCTTTAGAACAGGCAACGAATCAGAATGGGTTTATGTGATCGTAACATGTTTTCCGCATCCCCACAGAACAGCTGCCTCGTTGCACGCTGTTCTTCGGGGCAGGTGATGGTTGAAATGTCAAAATAAACTTATTAACTCAGTGTACGCCTTCTAACCTCTTATATATATATATATATATATATATATATATATATATATATATATACAATATATATACAATATATATAAACCGTTGTTAAAACTCCGAAACCCTCATCTTAGGGGTCTTGTGGTGTACGGAATGCCAAGAGTTATCATTTAAGAGGTTGGTTGCGTAACGTTGTCGTTAAGCCAAATGCAAAATCCCATTTTGGTTTCTCATTCTTCTCTGCCTTTCTGCGTTATCCGTAATAGTAAATACCTGAAATCATTCGCAAGGGCCGTCGATCATCAGTGATGTGTCAGCTGTACCGATGACTAACTTACCCTTACGATAGGGTTTGCGAAAATTTTTCGCATCTCGTTCATCTTCTGCTTAATGACCTATCGTAGTACCTCACCCGTGTTTCTACGAAGCCTACTTTTCTTTCTACGTCCTTCCAAGGTAATATCTGAAGAGTAAATCTCAATTAGGCGTCTCAGCAACCTTTCGTGAATAGCCACGTGACTCCTCTCACGGATTTTCCATTCCATACTGTGTTGAGGTGGTGAATCTGCAGTGGTTTTGTGATTCCAGATCTTTTGGCGTCAATGGAAGGGAAAAACAGAGATAGCATTTTCGCAAGAGTGCAATTCCGAGCTATGCATAGCCCATACCTGCGCTTACGCGATTCCATCTGGTCCAGACTCGCTTCCTTCACCGCAAACCGACCTCAGTGATTACTTTTTATGTCTATCAGCCACCCAGTTTGCCAAAATACACCATGAAAGATCAGCATTACCTTTTCTTAAGAGTCGTTTTATTCAACGTTTTACCTTGTTTATTGTATATTTATTGTTGCATACATTTTCAGGAAAGGAACCCCGGTCAACGGAGGGCTGCCAAGTACTGCAGTTGACCGACAGCGGGAGGATTCGAACCCGTGACCAATACGCTTCAAATTCACGACCTTATCTGCCTGACCATCGATAAACGTCAGGCGTAACCATAGTTCACATTCGATTAGAAACGATGGGCTTTGCTCGCAGACGGTTACCTTAATTGCATCACACTGCGCAGGATGAGTGTACGAGTAAATGCCAAAGTCGGCTTTTGTGCGATGAGTCATGCAGCCGTGACGAAAGCAGATGTCCGGATAACAGGTTTGGCTGATAAACGTCTTGGGCAGCAGATGCATGACTCATAGACGAGGGGACTGATCGAGTGCAAGCCGGACAGAAAGATCGGAATTAGCCATTCGCCCTAGTTCACGGACAAGGTGAAGGTGGTCTAATTTTTGTGATCGATTACAGGGGTGAGCGGGGCCACCGCTCAAAATGAATGCTAAAGAGACCCTGAGGGGTCGACAGCCAGGAGGCAATCGGCCAATGAGCTTCAACCTGAAAGCACCCATGCAAATCGTCTATGAACATAGACGAGGGCCACGTTGATCAGTCAGAAGCTGGTTCATCGCCCCTGCCAGATTTAGTGGGACAGGATTCGAACGCGAATCGAGACGACTGATCGAGGTCGCTGGATTTAACGATCACGATATTCTGACTACGAAACGCACTTACTCATTGCACGTGATCCAAAACTCGGAGGTTTAGCAATATCGTCTTTTAATGACTTAACATTTATTGCCTTAAAATGTACACAGAAAAATTAAATTCATTGCGGAATTTTAACGTCCGTGTGTTTTGTCTAGTCTTCGACCGGCAAGTCATCGATTACATCATGATCACGTTTCCATGGCAGAAGTCAGGTGAATTTTCCGGGCAATTTTCAGTATCCACTTTTGTTATCCATGCCTTTCGGAAAAGCATTCACATGGACTTCAAAATATCCACCAGTCCAAACGCACCGGGTAAAACACATCGCTTGTAAAATCTTATATCCATCTATCTTCTAGTTCGGCTCGTGGATTTACTTTCGAATACAATCCGTGCTGTTATCAAGCAGCATTCTTCGGAAAACGCGTTTGAAAGTCCAGATTAGTTCGCACACTGGAAGACTAACGTACAACAAGGAGTCAGGGATACTGTACAAAAAAGACAAAGAAACATACTTGAGAATTCCCGATTGAGACATTAGAAAACACGGTAGCAAACAAGGTTGTTTTCGATGCTTCACAACTGGCTAAATACAGCAGGTTTTATGAGTATTGGGATAAGGTGATTGAAAATTAATAGTAATAGCAACGTTTCTGCAGAACAGTTATCCTGAGTATTTCTTCGATAAAGGTATGAAAATCGACAGAAATAAACCCAGTCTTTAAACAGTTAAGAAGAAAGCCGTATGCCTATCCGTACCTTTTAGAGGAGACGCTGTGGAAGATATGTTAAGTAGGCGGCTTCAAGTGATAACCAGGAATACATACTTCTCTGTTGAACTACGTATTTTACTCACATCTCGACCAGTCACCCTTTTGCAGACGAAAGACAAGCTGTCCATGGATTTAAGCTCTTACTGGGTGTACCAATTCACTTGCACCTGTGGAACAAGCCATGTGGGTCGAACCACGAGAAGGTTGTCAGAACGCACAAAGGAACACCATCCCAGCTGACTGAACAAAAGAGCGATAAAGAATAGGCAAATGGAAATCACCATACACCTAATAGAATTGGATAATCAACTCAGCACAAGTGGCGCTTTCCGTCCCGTCTACGTCGTTAGAAGAAGACTAACGGAGAATGTTAAAAGTGAAATCCTGTCCACGCCCAAAGCGATCATGATCCACCTGAATAATTCCCCTCTGTCGGCCCAGAAACAACCCGTAAGACCTTTCAGTCCACCCTGGTCATCGGCGCCCGGTAGGATTAGACAATCAATGACCCAGTGAAACCGATACAATAATTATCAACACACACTACCTATCACGAGGACGATTACACAGTAATCATGTCCATACATTCCGACCACCAATTATTTGCTATTACTATTCATTTTCGATCATTTTATCCCAATACACATAAAAGGTACTGTATCTAGCCCGTTGGGAAACTCCGAAAACAGGCCTGTTTGCCACCGTGTTTTCTAAAGAAACATATGCATACAATAAGCCTAGATTTGCTCCAAAGATCCTTCAGCTAATCGAATTACCCATGCAATATCAGGACTAAGAAGGTTGCAAGTGTCAGACATCTTAATCGAACCCATGAAGAAGCGTGGGTTGAGATGGTTTCTGATGACACCTGGAAGTAGTTTTTCACCAAAGGCAGCATTACGAAACATACCAGTCAGTTTGCATTTTGTTATTTTCTTTTCAGTTTCCCAGGCACTACAGCATTCTAGGGTCCGATCGGGGAAGGCTCAATGATACAGTGCCATGCCATCGGCTTTGACAGTAGTAGAATCAGGGTATTATGGTTTCCTGAATTGCCAGTTCCTTCAAAAATCAAACAATTTTATCTTTTGTCCATCCCTGTCAATCATCAGAAAACCTGATGATGAATTCAAAGGCTCAAGACAAATTCGTTAACTTTACACGATTGCAGTCTGAGGCTCTCATTTTGCCAGTTGAAATGAGAGCAAAGCTCACCACATTCTGGCAGGTTGCACACCCAGTCGCGAGAACTCCGTTGAGCTCTTTCTTGTATGTGGACATAATATAGACCGCATAAAACCTGCGCTTCAGTCAGAAAGTTACCGAACGAAAGGCACTAACTAATACAAATGAATAAACTGAGGGAAAATGCATAGACATGGACGGCAACCTAGAAAAAAGAGGTTTTGGCCACTGAGGTTTTGTCGAAATTCCTCCCTCACCTTTCCACTCTGGACAAAAACGGAGCTACGACAAACGTTTACCGGGGAGATGGTAACCTTAAAACTGGGGAATTTGCTCTCAAAAGGGTATATAAACTTTGATCAGTGAAACAAAACTGGCAAAACACTGTTCCATGCTCGGAACAATGACAGTCCATTTAGCGTCACTGTGTCTTAGTCTATGAAGTTGGCATTTTCGATGTCATCATGAATACCAAGTTAGCACGTATTGTTTCACATCCCAACCCCCGATGATTTGGGTTGACATAGCTGACGAAGCTTTGTCGGGTCACAGTAAGGAAAAAGTCCATTAAGAACGATAATCATGAATACCACACGCCCATTCTGGGAAAATAAGTTGCGTAATGTACGTTTGAGGTGTAGTAAAACAACACCAGGTCATAGCTCTTGTTAAGGAAAACTAGCAAATCAGTGATCTACATGACGGGAAAAAACAGGGGCCAAACAAACATTGGTCATTGAAAAATTAATCCAACTTTGAAAAGTGTTCAATATAAGCGGGATTCGAATCTAAGCATGGATACAATCCACACGTTCCCACCTCACGCTACATTCCAGACCGAACGGTATTCGACCATTTCACCCAAGAATGAGTGGTTACTCACCCTAATTGTGTAACCAAGTAGAATCCACCGCAGTGAACTTTTTACGATTGTCTGACTCATTCGTTTGTAATGTTTAATTCTTCCAACGCCGATTCGTGAACTATAGCTGGAAAGGTAGTCTTTCAGCCACAGAATCTTGAATCTGTGATAAGAGTACGCCTCCAGTTTTTAAATAAGTAGAGGTCAGGAAGCGGTGTCGGGTGCAGACGGATAATCGAAGGAGGCGCAATGATGGAATTTCACAGAACTAAGAAAGGAATTGGTGGTTTGAGTATAAACTGACCCTAGTGAAGCGGTGGAGAACTGTGAAACATAGGTGACTAAGGGTTGCTCCTGGCCCAGTCTGAGTTCTTAGAAAGGTCAAAAGAACTGATAAAGTGCAATGAAAATTGGTTCAACTTTTCCAGGTTTCTACCTCATTCAATTGCACACGGTAGTGGAAGATTAGGTGTTTATTCTTTTTAATAGTTTTGTGAACTTTTCGGTTGCACACCCTAGTCGGATTGATGGAGGTTGCCTGGGTCTACATAGTCCTTGTTTTGCTGATTTTTTCCAAGTCCAAAGACTTCAGATGGTCTTTTTCTGAAAATAATAAAAGGTGGCTGCATGTACACTTAACTGCAGATCTATTCGGAAACGGACAAACGCTGTGCTACGAAGGAACTATTTTATCACACAAGTTCCAAAAAGTACACTGGTGGACACTAACGTTGCAAACGATCGGGGTTTCATTCTCTTCCTATTTTTTTATCTGTTTCTTCTTACTATTGAGACGGCAACATACATCGGTTTCGGGAAGTGCGTCCCGATCTGCCGAGGGTTGTCCAGTGCAGTTGTTCGGTAACGGGTGGTTTCGTGCCAGCGACCTTCAGTTTGAAACGCTTTGAGGTCGACCGCTTGACGACTTCCTTGTGGGCAATCAAAACCAAGTTAAGCTACGAGGAGAAAGATCCACTGTTTGTTACGGATGAATTCGGAGCACCAGGCGACAAGATTCCGTCTGCAGAAGTGCCAGTAAGTGGCTTTCCCTCACAAGCCAAATGCTTCGTAAATTGGATGGAATAAACTATACGTGGGTCAATGGCCCGGTTGTTTATTTTTGTTGTTGTTTTACCTCATATTTGTTAGAACACCATTTAGTATCTTGTAAACAAACGTTTTTCGTCGAATAGCAAAGGTGCGGGATAGCACAGACAAATGATCCTTTACCCTCCATGAGTTTTAGTTGCCTTGTCCGGCCAAGATGAACATTTTCCTTTTTCATCATCTCTTCGTGCTAGTAAATGTCTGTTCACTATTCCGCTGGGAACAGAACGAAAACAACAGCAAGTAGATGGAAACGTGTATCCAACGTGCGTGTAATCTGCATGCATTCAGTGCAATCCTGATGATCCATTCCAGATTCCGATGGGAAAAACAACATCGAAATGCACATCCATGCGGATGATTGGGCAGATAAAAATGCCGGTACGTACACGCGGTGAAACCGGTCGTGTGCTTCTGTGGGAATTTTGTTCTCCCATCGGTATACGACACTTCTTGCCATAAAATATTGTATTCCGCGTTGAAATTCATCGAAACCTCGAAAGTTTGATGAAAACTACAAAAAGAAATGTTCTTTTTGGGTCGAAACCTTCTGAACTTTGTGAAAAGCACGAGAAATCTCACCACGAGTTAAAAACATCCATTTTTCAGAACACCGCAGCGAGTGGCGATCAAAAATGGTTTTGCTTATGAGCATAACAATTTTTGTACCATTGGGGTCATGTTACGTTATCCAGCAAGATGAATGTCATTAGTTTGCTCGGCAGGCAACTCACTCGCCTAAATGAAATCTCCTAAACTTTCTCAAGGTTCCCGCATTCATCGAAACATGGCTCACTTTTACTCCCATCTATGATGGGTCGCGTTTGACGAGTATGTATTTCTGTTTGACATATCACAGTTTATCAACTCGACTCTATTAGCGGATCGCTGGGAAAGTATACTTTAAACGGTCATTATCATTCATTGTCATTCGTTTTCCACCCGGTGGAATTCCTCCTTCCATTTTATGTTCGTGCTGATATATTTCTGGGAAAAATAATCACAAACCCGTGATTTCATCTACCCCGAGTTTTACTACTGATGATCAAACTGCACAAGTGCTTACAATCTAATTTCCCAAATTCGTACTTTGACTTCAAAGCTCTGAATGCAAATGGCCAGTTTAGCCGAACACGTCCAAATGAATTTAAATCCAACATTCACCAGCAAACGGCATTTGAAAGTACTTATCGTGCAACTATTCATTTGTGAACGTGCCACCTTCGATTTGCCCAGTAAGCTGCAAGTTTGATGGCGATAATAGTTAGGAGAGAAAACTGTACCGAACGATTGACTTAGCAAGACTCTTAAGACCTATTTTACTCACTGTGTGTTAGTTGCACATCTTATCAGAGTTTGAATTTCCGTGTTCAGAGGATTACTGCTCTTTGGCAGATGAATTCACATACATTCAACTGCTCCTCGCTCGATCTATATCGGATGTAAACAGGTGGACTTTACAAAGGCTTTGGTACTATACCTAGCCTGGGGTAAAGTAAATCTAGACGAAGAAATGTTCCCTATCGAGTTTCGAGTGCCTGCTAATCCATGTTCCACTTTCGCAGGAAGCTTGTTTTCATGACTAAGCTGGTCTAGTTTGCAACTGTATCCTTACTCAACTCTGTGTCGAATGACAAACTATTTCGTCACAGAAGTCTTCATCAGTTTCATTACCTGAAATCGCCTAAATGGCCTTCTCCTTCTCGTTTATTGACAGTAGTGTGTCCGTAATCCAGAACTTCAAATTTGCACCGGACAACCAGTGCAAAAACAGTCTCTTTCCAGGGCCTGAAGAGTAACCAAAAAGTGATTTTACCGATTGCATCGCTAACTGACCAGTTTCTCCCAGCCCAGTGTGAGGATCCGGAGCTGATCCCATGCTTTATTTTAATGAAACATTTTCACCGTACTTCAAATGTGACTTCATTTTTCAAACTGTGACATATAGGCGGTTGTAATTTTTCAATGTTAGAAATCTACGGAAAATAATGGTTTTCTATTTGATCTAGAAAACAGTGGGAAGATTTCGCAAACTTCAGGTTTTTTAAGCTTTGACAGGTGGACAGTCTTGAATGCAATAGAGACCCCTAGTCGAGTACCACGTTTTGCTAATTCCTTGCGTACTGACATTCCCTCAGGAGTAACATTTACTTAATCGTTTTAACTTTGGCTCACATTCATTCTGGGAAGCAACCGATGCATTGCATAGCTTGCATTCCAAAAACAACCATCTTGCCGACGGTCTGTTGCACGATTCCGTCTCACAAAATGTTTTGTTCACTAAAGAAATTCTCGGGAGGCTATTGAAAAATGGTTTCTGAAGCAACCCATTGACAGTATTCTTCACAGTTAGGACTACAATCGATAGGCATGTTTTGTCGACCCGTTTTAATTGATCCATCGATCGATTCCGCATCTCTCAAAGACCACAAGCGGGTGGCACTTCCGTATGCGGTGAGTGACGAGGGCAGACGGAAAGATGGGGCCGGACGAAAGTGTACTGTCGCTTATTCCCCTCCCCTATCAGCCAAGAGCGAATATTCCAATTTGTTCTTCCCGTGGGTCGTCACAACACGTTTGCGGCGCGTACTTACCTTGCACGAATAGGTTGCGTGCGCCCATGAGTTCGGTCATTCGTGTGCGTGTATGTGTGCGCGCGTAAGCGAGTGCACGCGCCTATTAGTGTGCACCTGAGTTTTTTTTGCACTTGTATGGGAAATTATTCACTGTTGTTTAAAGTGGTTGTTTGCTTATTTCTTCTGCTCCCTCGGTGGACGGAAATCAATGCAACCAATTAGCACAGAGAGCAAAAATCAAACATGAATTTGCTAGTCACATAGCTACGATTTTCTGTTAATTTTATTCCACTGTTCCACCACGAGAATTGCGTCAAGTGTTGGGATTGCACCTTACGAACCATTTATCAGATAGATGTGAACTGCACTATATGAATGTCACACATCGTGATTAGGGTACGTACAATGAGAGAATAAATTGAAAGAGTCGTATTATGGCCATCGTCATCCCAGAGAAAATCAACACAAGTTAACCCGGTGAGCATCGGCCTGACAACCGTAAAAATAACGAACTTATCAGCCGGTATTCAACTCCATGTGGCTTCCTGCGGGCATAAAACAATACAGCAATCACCAGGACTACACAACTTTTTTTCAGAGCAACATGGTATGCAGTAATGGAATGCCAAGAATCAGAACAATGAGATATTTTAGGCCAGAACCTTCTCCTAACCCCCCCCCCCAAGAAAAATCGCTCGTCCAAAAATAGTCAATTTTTCGATTAGTATCCGGAGGACCTACTATGACGTGAGATAAAGTGACACGTTTTCTAATCAGCAAATTTGGAATAGAAATATGCTTCCACTACGGGACAAAGAGCGGTCGTAAACGGCAGGAGGAGGTCCTGGATGTACACGAACTAGATCGGGATTGGTTTTCTTTTGAAATGACCGTCCGTCAAAATGAAGTTATTTTCATTGAATATAACGATTCAGATGTCTGGTACGGGATGTTCCCGATGTAGATTGGGAATTTGACGGGCAAATTCCCAAAATCCTTACCGTTCTGCGGCGTAATCCGTTTTTGTTTGTGCATTCTAACAGTCTGTACTTGGATCTCCTGGCGGTAAATAAATTCAAACCCAAGAAATTCTAAGGCCGAAAACTGCTCACCTTCTATTTTGGGACTGCTGTAGACCATGTCCAACACTGTCTCGGTTAAAGCATACAGGTATGTTGATAATTGTGCTCTCTCGAAAGGATGTCTGCTCTTTCAACTCGCCACAGTTTTCTCGAAATAGGTTGCTGGTTTTCGGCTTTGGATTTGACAAAAGTTTGGCTTCCGGTACCGCACTGGTGAAAAGGAGGCGTATTGCCGCGGACGTTGGACTTGTCATCCGTCGTTGAGTGACCTGATCATATGGCTGCGTTTGCGTAGGCGTGCATGATTCACGAACCCGAGGTCACGTGAACTTGAAATTCAGCGAAGATCAAAATCACACCCGTATACTCCGTAGACAGACGGGGATCACACAAACGGTTGCACTCATGCCCATGCGGCTGTTCAAGTACAGACTACTCTGTTATGTGGACGTGTGATGTGCAGACGCAGATTGTAACGCAGTAATTGTAACCGGCATGATAAAGGAGTAAGCAGCTGTCCACCTATGGCGGTGGCTTTCGTGCCCTGTCGGCGAATGTGGTCCATGACTAAGTTGAGTGAACCATAGATGTGGCCCGCTGACCATTGCAAAAGGAGTGCGGTTTCAAGGTCGTCCATCTCGGGACCCTAATTGGCCGGAATTGAGGGCGTGCCCGGCTTGATGTATGGGTGTGTGTGTGTGTGTGTGTGTGTGTGTGTGTGTGTGCGTGACTAGTTTGATTTATAAAGCATGCAGTCTGCCAAGTATGAGCGAGAGAAATATGACCTAGTCCTGAAGGGTTGAGCGAACTTGGTCAGTTATTGGCTCTCTGTCTGGACCACAGCATTGTCCAGCCGCTTGTAACGCCTAAAATGCAGACCCCATGCAAATTAAATTTTGACTGTGGTTACGAGGCGATCTAATTAACAGACTCATTCAAATTGCATGCATTCAATGAAAGGAATTTTTAGCATTCCGAAATCGAAGTTCGATCGGAATGCTCGGTTCACTGTACCAGACCGTCACACGATTCCTACTATGGCACACATTTCCAGCTTGATGGACAGCATGGCAAATTATCTCGGTTGGAATGCTAAGCATGACTCTGCCATCGTGCCATCCACTCCTGAAAGCCACAGGATGTCTGAATTTGGTACAAGCTACACCCACCTACTTCACTTCCCTTCGTGCTCATGACAACTCCGCCTAAGCTAACCCAAGACTTGTGAGATGGAACTTATTGGGATGACTGTTAGAAATGGTCCTGTAATGATTACCAATATGCTGGTAACGCCTAGTGGCGTACGAAATCAATTTAAACGAATTCGCATTTCCCGAGTCTTCTTCTCAATTGTATCCTTGTATCCCACTGAATGGAATGCCGTTTTATTCTTATTGCTCTTACGTGAACCCAGTACTTCCAAAAAAGACTATGCCGATGTGTCAAGAGTCGATCTGAATGTTTTTAGAAACTCTACCCAACTGCTCTATTTTGCCTCCGGTCGATCGGACGTCTCCTTGATTGTGTCTTGATGAAACAAAAGCAGATGGTTATTCTTTTGGCGGTTCGGCTTTCTAGTCAATGGAAAGGTAAGCACCACGGGATGCACGCCCTCGCCGCTTTTATTTCAGTCGGCCCCAGTACGCTATGTATGCCCTTCGTCTGGCATTCGTTCGAGGACGGGAGAAGTCCGCGTTTCTTGAAGAAGTTGTGTTTCGGTTGATGAAGGCATCCCCATAATGTAATGATCGTTTCAGCCACTACCTGTATACTCCTAATAGAGGTTCATAATTCGCCCGAATTTTCACAATAGCTTTAGTTTGCTGCCTGCGGCGTTAAATTACTTACTTTTTACACCTTTGCGCCGCATCTGGGTGACTACTCACTGAGTTTCCTTCCCCAAAGTATTCGACGATCCTGAACCGCAAACTTCCACCGCATTCATTTACTAGAAGGAAGTGGTTAGACACTGCCGTGACCTCCGAGCTTTCTTGAGCGACCTCGTCCACTTCTTAACTACTTTACTCAGCACGACATTATTCCCCACCGCAACAATGGCAACTACAACAACAACAGCAATAAAAGTAACAATAATAATAATAATAATAATAATAATAATAACGGCAACAATAGCAACAACAACGACAGTAACAATAACAACAACAAGCAGCAAACAAGAACCAAAATCAAAGGAATTACATACGGTTGGTTCGCTCTACGCCCTCCTCCCGTTTTTAATCTCGCAGATCCGACTTATTCGAATTGTTTATTGATTATTAAAAAGTAATTAATCGTTTATGTGTTTGTTGTCGGTATTCATGTGGCCGAAATTCCGAGGTTCACAGTTGAATGTGACCAACTGGAATCTTCTCTGGTCTGTCGTTTCCCCTTTTATCGTTCAAGGCTTCCTGTGTTGAGTATTTCACACGTATTTTAAAATGAATAAGAAGCATGTTGATTTATTGCTAACCCCATTAAACAAAGGGCTAACTGAAGAAACATGTACAACCAGNCCTAAGCTAACCCAAGACTTGTGAGATGGAACTTATTGGGATGACTGTTAGAAATGGTCCTGTAATGATTACCAATATGCTGGTAACGCCTAGTGGCGTACGAAATCAATTTAAACGAATTCGCATTTCCCGAGTCTTCTTCTCAATTGTATCCTTGTATCCCACTGAATGGAATGCCGTTTTATTCTTATTGCTCTTACGTGAACCCAGTACTTCCAAAAAAGACTATGCCGATGTGTCAAGAGTCGATCTGAATGTTTTTAGAAACTCTACCCAACTGCTCTATTTTGCCTCCGGTCGATCGGACGTCTCCTTGATTGTGTCTTGATGAAACAAAAGCAGATGGTTATTCTTTTGGCGGTTCGGCTTTCTAGTCAATGGAAAGGTAAGCACCACGGGATGCACGCCCTCGCCGCTTTTATTTCAGTCGGCCCCAGTACGCTATGTATGCCCTTCGTCTGGCATTCGTTCGAGGACGGGAGAAGTCCGCGTTTCTTGAAGAAGTTGTGTTTCGGTTGATGAAGGCATCCCCATAATGTAATGATCGTTTCAGCCACTACCTGTATACTCCTAATAGAGGTTCATAATTCGCCCGAATTTTCACAATAGCTTTAGTTTGCTGCCTGCGGCGTTAAATTACTTACTTTTTACACCTTTGCGCCGCATCTGGGTGACTACTCACTGAGTTTCCTTCCCCAAAGTATTCGACGATCCTGAACCGCAAACTTCCACCGCATTCATTTACTAGAAGGAAGTGGTTAGACACTGCCGTGACCTCCGAGCTTTCTTGAGCGACCTCGTCCACTTCTTAACTACTTTACTCAGCACGACATTATTCCCCACCGCAACAATGGCAACTACAACAACAACAGCAATAAAAGTAACAACAATAATAATAATAATAATAATAATAATAATAATAACGGCAACAATAGCAACAACAACGACAGTAACAATAACAACAACAAGCAGCAAACAAGAACCAAAATCAAAGGAATTACATACGGTTGGTTCGCTCTACGCCCTCCTCCCGTTTTTAATCTCGCAGATCCGACTTATTCGAATTGTTTATTGATTATTAAAAAGTAATTAATCGTTTATGTGTTTGTTGTCGGTATTCATGTGGCCGAAATTCCGAGGTTCACAGTTGAATGTGACCAACTGGAATCTTCTCTGGTCTGTCGTTTCCCCTTTTATCGTTCAAGGCTTCCTGTGTTGAGTATTTCACACGTATTTTAAAATGAATAAGAAGCATGTTGATTTATTGCTAACCCCATTAAACAAAGGGCTAACTGAAGAAACATGTACAACCAGCTCAGCAACTCGTGATTTTAATTCTCAATGGTTTTAAAACTTGTATTTGCCTTGGTTCAAATTGTTGGCTATTCAGGTCGCCCGAGCTTGGGGTTTAGACCACAAACAATTCATCTGCAGTCCAGAGGACATTGTCACTGCTCGCTTTACTCAAGTGGGTCAGAAAACCACGTTAGGCTGGAGATTGTCACTTTGTCGAGATTGCAACAGAAGTGCTTACCAACAAATCGAACAGGGGATTCGTTCGTACCCAGAACAGTCTTTGGTTTGTTTTGTCCAGCCATGAATGTCCAGACTCCATGTCACTGTTGTCTGGAGAATGTGTCAGGCGAGGATGAACCAAACCTGACAACACACACACACACGCACACACAAGCGCATGGCAACTTGGGTTGCCCTCATGAGGGCTGTCTCGAAGAAAACAGGTAGAACTAAGTTGGATTGTAATCAGCAAGAAAGAAAGTAATTTAATTTAAACAGGCAGATGTGGTATTTTCCTGTCCGTTTCAACAAGAGTAGAACTATTGGCTCTAACAGCACAAATAAAAACCTAAATTACTTGTTGATATCTGACCCTTGATTGTCTGTAACCTGAGAGAGTATGGTGAAAGTAATAGAACGGGGATAAACCGTATCGTGTTACGTATGCCGATGAAGGAAATTGGAAGATAGACGAACAGGGAGTCGAATAGGTACACAAACTGACAGGATGACCGATAGACAGATATATAGATAGACATAGACCGATAGACATACAGACAACTGGGATGAAACACAGGCAACTGATTCGTCACTAGGCGTCCGTCCAGTCGATTAATGCAACCACATTGACAAGCCATATTCAGTTGACCAGACGCCATTTGCCAA
This sequence comes from Fasciolopsis buskii, assembly GCA_008360955.1. Lineage (NCBI taxonomy): Eukaryota > Metazoa > Platyhelminthes > Trematoda > Plagiorchiida > Fasciolidae > Fasciolopsis > Fasciolopsis buskii. The sequence goes on from LUCM01006553.1 coordinate 170,911, forward strand.
AAAATCTACTCCACAAATATGCCATTTCAGAGATCACAGATCGCATCGGAATATGTCCATCTTGACGTACTCAAATACACATCCACTCGATACTCTCCCCATTATTTTACGGGCCAAAATCATAAGGATTGTATACTATTATTAACTTTCGTACATTCCAGCTAGACGATGCACATGTTTGTCCCATCATCTGAGTTCATGTGGCAGTGACTGAGGTGAGCAGGTTCGAGTCCTACAGTTGAAATCTGACGATCTGAGAATTCAAGCCAAGAAATTCAAAACTGCTGGGTATTTTTATCTCTCGTGACTGACAACGACCAGCCCCATCGATATAAATGAAGCACGAGTGCAATGAAGAGGACTGCCTTATAGCCACTAGGACCCACTACATTGCAGGGAGACTGGGAATCATAACCCTGAAACTGGAACTGGCATAGAACCGCATGAGGTCACACTAAGTCAGGTGTGGTAACGAGCCTAACCATAGCGAATTACCGTTTACTACCAAAGTGACTTGCAGATCTGAGATTCGAATCTCTGACCCTCTCGGTGACAGAAGCTTATTCTACTTGATCACCGGTTAGGTATGGCAGTCATGAGGCGACAGATCAAAACACTGCGATGACTCCAGGATAATCAGACACGAGTGTGTCGAACCCGCATAACGGTTGCAGTATGTAATTTATCACATCATCTAACATTTACTTATACAGTGTTTCGTCAATTCAGTGGTCATTTTTGTGACGTCAAAACCCCTAGTCTCATTAACCCCGATAAGCGAGAACACAATTCACCAAGCTGGGATGATCAGAATGTATTAGTGTTAATTGGTTTACGATGTTACAATGAACCACGGATACCGAACCATGTTGAGAACACGGGTTCTCGTTCGATCACTGAAGTTAGGCAACATTGGGGCCGATTTGTAATTTCATAATTGATCGTCCGGGAATACCAATTGTCTCGGTCGTTCTTGTAAGCGGGCGGTCAACATCACGGCCTTAGTACTTGAAGGCTGCCGGTTTCAATCCTCCCATTGTCGGTCAAATTCCCCACTTGGCAGCCCTGTGTTGGCCACGATCTTCTTACTGAAAATGATATGCGCCGTTGTTCCATTAGGATGAAAATAAATGATAACATAATGATGAAAAGAAAAAACAGTGATTTTGCATATTAGAACTGTTTAAAGAACTCCAACTCATCTCGTAATATTCATGGCGACTAGCATATTTTACCGATGCCGTCTTTCTTTGAATTGTCATCACAAGTGTAGTTTTCGATCGGTAAAAGAGATTTCTGATCTATTCAGTGGTTGTCACCAAAACTCAGGTATGGTTTGCTCTGTAATATGATGTATTAGTAGGGATGAGCAGTGGCAACTGATCACGTAAAACAGTGGATAACCATTTTCATTATTAAAGCAAACAAGCAAGTCACGTGCGGATGTCATGTTCTCTAGGGGAGTAAACGATTGCCTCGTTGTAGATACAGGTCCACATTTCACAAGTTGCTATCTTGTGATTATTAGTGACCAGAGTTAGATAGATGAATGAAATTAAGCAGTTCAGTGGTGGCTCAGCTATAGACCACCGAGTAGGAAGCATTTCACTATTCTATCCACAACTTCGGTAAAGGCTTGGGCCAACCAGTAACTTTTTGGTTCATCCTGAGGAATGGCACCCTTTGACAGAGTATCTCATTACTGTCTGCGCTTTAATCAATGGTTGCACGCATGTGCTTGGTGTTCATTTCGAATGGCGCCCTCGATCGCCTCTGAGATCACTAGAATCAGACAGACTTTTTGCTCCAGAGTTAGGGAGACGTTTGATTTCTCGCTCTTCCGATCCTATTGTAAAACTTGCCTTGAGAAAGACTACCCACGGTAGTCTAAACGTTGGCTCATTGCATCTACCATCAACACTGTTATTAAACATTATATCATTCACAATTAGGGGAAAAGGAAGTGCAAAACGATATTTACTTTTCATTCACATGACGCAGTGAAATTCTCTGCCTGCAATGTAATTAGGTGTTTGAGAGTTCCATAAATTCTTCGAAACGCAAAAGCGTCTGTGCTACTGCAGGTCAATTCATCACAATTCATGATCGCTCATTGTCCGCGTACGAGTTCGGTAGAGGGCTCTAGTGTGCTGAGCTTGAGAGAATGAACTCCTTTGAGTAATGACTGGATGAACTCGGGTTACATAAGTGCCACACACAAACCTGCTCCGAATGTCCACTCCAATTTGGTTCGATTGGACTACTTTCTAGTTATGCTGAGTGACTGATATAATCGTCAGTCAGTGTATCTCGTGTGTTCAATCAATGATCATCTATCTCCTGATTCGTAATGTTTTTGGTCATTTTATGTTCTTTGCCCGCCTAAAAGAGTATTTCACTGGCTTTATTGTAATGTGGTCCAATCTGAAACATTAACATCTGTGTATTTTGTTATATGCATTTTACGTCATACTGTTTTACGATGGTTGGATTTACTTTCTGGGTCCTCCCGATCCTAGCTCCAGTTGAAACTCAGGGCAGATAGGCGCGCCAGTTGACATGTTGCCGAGTTACGGACGAGGGGAAGACTCGAAAACCTCAGGGCTAGTCGTAAATAACGTGGACCCTGGCTCACTAGATAAGAGGCCATGGAGAAATAATGGCAGTGATGAAGACTTGGCGAGTTTTGCTTGACATGTGTTCTTCCCATAAACTATCAGAAGAGACACCTATTGGCATTGCAGAGTAGACAACGTGGCCTGTCAACAAAATAAGACCATTACCTTTCGCCATGTTCTAACGATCACACGAAGTTCTCCAGAAGAGAAGCATGGACCGCACAATCGGCCACTGGCTCGTCTGGGACAGCTCTGCTGCCTTGCAGACCGCGTTTGGCTGTGCAAACACTAGAATTGCATCCATGGATAAAATGCTCTGATCTGGAGCGGACAAGTGAGCAATACGGTAGCTCACATAGTAAGCAACGATGAAGGCGTTTCATCTCACAGTGACTGACTCAAATTTTCTGCACACGCACGACAGCAATCTTCCACGATACGCAGCTGTTCTTTGCTTTGGAAGATCTCGCTACCCTCGTTCTCATTCCTACTTACCACAAACAACTGGGACTTCAGTCTCTCGTACCGGTATCTGAGAGGCATTCCTTGCTTTTTGTGTCTTGCTTCGGCCAGTTTCCAAGTCTAATCGAATTTGCTTTCGCCGGCTGAAGTTCTTCAACCTCGATGCCCATTTAAATTAGCCGCACTCAGTGTGTGGATGCGGGTGTACATGGAACTACAAGCGCATTTAAATCGTAAACTGAAGACCTTAGCGACGGATGTGTACTGTATCAACCAGACCCACACTGAAAACTCTGTCATTCAACCGATGTCACCATCAAATACGTCTCTAAAATTTAGCATTCGCCTTTCCGGAGATCCCGAGGCTGTTGCTTCTGATGTTTCTCAGTGAAAGGAAACATCTTGGGCTGCCTGAATGAACTTCAGTACACAGTCGGCTAGGGACTCTGAGTTTCATGCAAAGTAAACGGCCTTAACTACGATACACGCAGATTGTTAATCGTCTCAGCCTACACAGAACAGTGGCAATTAAGGAAACTTCCTACTGGAGGCTTTACGACGTCTTATGCGCAGAGAAGAGGGGTGACGTGAATGCTAGAGAAGATTGGCTATCACGAAACTAGACATATTTAGGAGGTCGTTTGCCGTCAATTTCCGTCGTTCAGAAACAGGAAACATCCGTTGGCCTTATGCTTCGACCGTTATCCAGTCCTTACCAGTACGAACCTCAAGCGTTCGAATAGCCGGTACTCCAGATAAACCCTTTCCTCTGCGAGTCAGAAATTTACCCACATTGACTGCGGCACTGTCAGCTACAAATGGCTGAAACTGTTTACCAGATTTTCGGCCACACTGGGGCATTCCTCTTGACTCCAACCAGAATTCGGTTTTCACAAAGCCGTTCATATGGTTAGGTAGGATTAGCGACCGTACTACCCAGCACAGTCAGATTGCCATAACCTGTCTGGAACGACCAACATATCGATTTTCTTGAACGCGGTAGGTGAAAAGCTATAACTGAACCCATCTAATAAAACCAGCCAGCACTGGTCATTTATCAAGGACGCCTTGAATTCTGTTAACTTATTGAGTTGTGGCTTGGTCCGTCGTGCCATGACAAAGAGTTTCTGTCGAGTCTATGCATCTCCTGACATGTGCCAGTTCATTCCAGCTGGTAACCTGAATAATGAGCCAGGGCCCACAAAAAGACGTGAACATAGCGAAAGCTGACGCAGAGAGCGCTGCGCAGTGGCATAAAAAGGATCGGAGATGAACCGTACTACCGCTCTGCGAATTTTCCACAGACTGCTCCATCTCCTCTGAGTCCCCGGTAAGAGAATATTAGGCGTGCGTTAGCATTGATGAAGGCTAAAACTATTCGGTTAATATTGTACAACAAAGATTTAAAAGATGAAACGAGGTGTTTGGCTGTTATCAAACCACAGCTGATCACAATCCATCTTTTACATCTTTGTTACACAATACTGACCGGAAGATTCTACCTCTCAGCAAGGCAATGTTAATATACTTACGTAACAGTGACGGGTCTATTCGCAAGTCACGTGAAACAGCCCAGTACAAATTTATGGTGGCCTGTCCAGACGACCGGGCAATGAGAACCGCGGCAACAGGCGGCCGTGATGTCCAAGCCTTCCTTGGACGAAATGTCCCATTATCCTGGATATCTTCAATGTTGTACACAACTGCATGAGTTGTAAATGGAACTAGAACTTGTTTCCCAACTCATGTGGTCTTCTCGTTGTTCTGGTTTGCGTATCATGGGCGGAATTAAGTCGTATCCGTTCGCTGCTGCAACTAGCCGAATTCCGTAAATTGAATCCAATCCCCAATATTCCATGACCCAGTCATTGTTACACAAAAGTTATTAACACTGAATCTGCGTTTTCCATGGAGATGAATTCAGTGGTTTACTACACGGAAGTTAACCCCTATGCCTGTTCACTGAAGCCGATAACTGCAGAATATATAATTCTCAAGTTGTTTTACTTAAGCGGTTGGAAAGATTAATAAGAACTGCTGGCATACCACAATACTGGTCTTCTTTTTCTACTGTTTATACGTCCCGTTGTCTGTTTCGACAGAGCAAAGTTCTAGGGATGAAACTTGCAAGGTAATCCAAACCTTGGGAACTCACAAAAGCGAGTTTCGTCTGCTCTTCTTCAGCCAGGTTTCATGCCCTTCGTGGATGCGTCAATCAAACTTTCAACCTCCAGTAGCTGTTTGAGAATAATCATTCTTTCCAAAGACCAACGATCATGGGGTTCTTAGAGATTCCACCGTATCATTAGGTCTGTACGGCGGCAAAGTTTGTTCAGGGACGGTAATCCTGATAAATACGTATCAGTGGCAATTCAAAAAGCTTTGAACCGCCTGGCAATTGAAGTATCTCATTATGTTGTATGCTTTGTATCTTCAGAGTGCGAGGTAATCATCCGTGACTGGAAGGAGCTTGTGCATGAACTCATCTTTTGTAGTGACCAGTTGAAAGTAGTCAACAAAGTTATGTACGTCGTGTGCTTGGTTGAAGTTAGCGGTGATGTTGGGGGAAGATCACATCACACCACCAATAACTGTGCGTTGACACGATATCTAGTTTGTTCTCAAGGAAAGAGCGCACAATACCGACGCTGTTGGTCCTCTCTAATTTTGCAAGAACTGCTCTCCTTGAGTTGTGAATGCTCGGCTGCTTTGCGCCTTCGTTCATCAATCTCGATTGCGATGTGAAAATCAGGTGGGCAATGACAATGCGGCATCGTGTTTTGGTTGTTGAAAGTAGTCCTCTGGTCAAGATAGCCGTTCGACATCTCCTTCGGTGGCTTGAACGAGTAAAGCATATGCCTGTTCACTGTTTGTTCTTTCGTCTTAGCATGGCATGCGATGGGCAAAGTTGGAAAAACTGATGCGGCAAGCAGACTATGACTTAGCTTAGACGCATAAAGAAATCAGTTTTAGCAGTGGCATCAATTGATGGTTTTCCGTCCTTCCTAATTCTGGCTCAAGAGATGAGGACTACTATTGGTAGAGATCCAGAGTGGCATGGCTTAGAATCGAATTCAGCGGCGCCATTGTCGTGCATACTGCACATGAAGCTCGCGTCTTGTACCATCCATCACAAAATACTGAAAAAAAGCATAAAAATCCACAGATACAATTATGCAAACTGCATCTTTTTGTTTTCCTAGAATTTACTGTTCTGCTCTCTTGTGCCAAGTTTCAACACGCTCTTCCTTAATGTTAACGACTTGCAACAGACTGATAGACACAAATGTACTTACCTAGGACCCAATTGGGACTCCTCTCGAATTCAAGTTGGGCAACTGCATTTAGTATGGCCCACAGAAACAGGAATTTTCCAGTCAGCGAAATCGGTGTGCCTTTCGTCTGATCGGCAGTGAGGAACCAATCACTACTTTGGCATGCAAACGTAAGTATTTCGAAAGATTTAGGTCTTCCCACAGTTATGGCTATCAATAGATTTGTTATTGCTTTCTCGGGTGACGAAGGATTTTAGCAGACTTTCCACTGTGTGGGTGAGACTAACACCTTTAGGACAAACCATTGTACTGTATGACAGGTGCAACTGCAACAAATGATAATGAGAATGGCTAAAGCACAGGACCCAGGTCAGTTCGACCATTGTTTGCAATTCAAAACAGAATGCGAAAATCGTTCTTCTTCAGAACTCCCAAAAGCCTTCCCAAAATTATTCTTACAGTATCTGTGATTGTTTGTTATATATATTTGTTCACACTCGTGTGAGTATGGTTGATAATCCACGCTCTGACTAGTGACTTACGGAATATATGGGCCCCGGACAAACAGGTTCAGCCAGAAGATTTGCAGTCCTGTTTTGTTCTGCTCTTCAGAGATGCCCACTTCACAAGCTCGACGAGACGGTACTTCACAAATTTTCAAACAGGAATACTATGAATGGTTTGGAACAGAGCATCATACTGTAATCTGTTGGTCAACATCCAAAACAAAATCGGTTCTAATCTAGGAAATTATGCTCTAGAGAACTTCTTATCCTCAAGCAAAACTGAATAGCTTGACTCATCTGACAATAATCCAACTTCTTTCCTTGTTTCGTAACTAGCAGTTCTTGACCGTTTTTCCTTATACCACACTAGATTAGGCCCAGGAATCCCGTGAATCAGAATCATTATGTCTGCCATCTCCGCCATAGTTGATATATTACCGCTTGTTTGGTGATGTTAATTGTGTTGTTACTTATGATAAGTGATATTCTTCACGCAGTGCTTCACATGGCAACGTATGATTTACGTCCAGTCCATAGCACATTTTTCAACGTGTTTGGTCTACCATCCGTCCAAAGGATTTGTCGTTGACATTTAAGCGTACGGTGTTTGGTGTTAGACAAATTGTTCAGTTCCCTGCTTATTTGATTCAGTTTTACCGGAGAAGTGTTCAGCTTTCAACCCATGTCTAAACTCAACTCAGAACCTTGTAGGTAAATGTGCTCATTGGATGTACAAATATTCTGTAACCTAGTGATCAGGTTGTAAATTATTAATCATCCTCACCCGACTGAAATCAAATGTCGCCCAAAAAACAATCACAATACGCGTAAGAATGATGTTGGAATGATGATGGGAGCTCTGACGGAGAATGACGTTTGGACTCCATTTCAACGAACAAGCACAACAATGGAGCTGACGAAGGTGATATTTTTTAGGAGCCACGTATCCCATTGTGTGATCTGTCTTTTCCGGTCGATATAAGTGGCAAGAAAAGTGTTTTCGTATTCGTATTTCGATGAGCGTTATTGAAAAGGGAACACCCGAGAGACAAAACCCGGATCAATATTTTCATTTGGTATCATTTACCACCAAGATATTCTTCATGGATTTAGGATTATTTTGAAGATCACTCATAGTGTCGCCAAATCAGCAGCCACAACCTGGTCACTGTACACTTTTTGTAAAGTTCCCAGTGTTGACAGTTCTCATCGGAGAACGGTGCATTTAGGAATAAGTCATCTTCATATTCAAGGCTTCTGTCTTCTCGGTTGGCCCCTTTTGTGCCGGACTCATACCCCAGTCTATAGTTGCAATGAAGACTGTTCTACAAAGTAAGTGGCCTATTATATATATATATATAATGATTGTACAATCACGCCTTCAATTTTGTGCCCCTCCCTGTTGTCTTTCCACCTTCGAGATTGTCTTCTGGATGTAAGTTTTGCCATCATTTGGATACGTTTCATTTCACTCATTATACCAGGTAGCCAACGACTTCCGTGTGAAAGTGAAACAAATGACCACCGTATTGGTTGCAAGTATTTCCGGTTTTTATTTTGAGAACAGTATTCCGGTAGCAGTAGTTGTGGCGTTTCCTTTAACGTGAATAGTGAACAATTCAAATATATCAGCTGGTTGGCATTAACTTCTTGATAAGATGGATAATCAAGATTGAATTTAGTATTTTCTCTGTCAAAAATTCCAGGTGGTAAAGCAACTACTATTATGATACTGCTACCACTACCATAGCTGTCATCTCTACCACCAGTACTACAGTTGCTAATGTTACCATTACTACTGATAACGATACTAGTGCTGCTTTCACCGGTGATATGAATGTCAGTAACACTGAGAGTACCACCAATACTGGTTTGTGTAGCTTGTAAACTTCCATATTTTTGATTGTACTAACGTTGATACTAGCGGGTATTCTTACCGCTTTCTGCTCGCTTCGTTTTTCCGCTTTTGTACACTCCACGGGAAACAGGGCAATTCTTCGAACATCACTGTCTCATGGTATGCTACATTAACATTACAAGTACTGTTGCTGCTTTGGACGAAACAGCAACGCTTTTACCATAACGTAGATGCCAAGGAAGTTTTACAGTCGAGTCATTTGTGCAAGTAACGACCTTAACCTTGTTGCTACCACTATCGGTTGCCTTTTTGTCTTTTTGATTTATTAATGAAACCTCGATGTAGAGCATTTTCCAGATTGGGGTGGCTACCAACAGGCGATCTCCAAGTGGAAGAGTTGACGGTGGTGTGAAGATTTGAATCCGCGACTTTCAGAGTGAAGCGTCACGACGTTGACTACATGATCACCATCGGTCTTTTACTTTTAGGCACATTTTATATGATCAAAACTAATATCTCACTTTCACGAGCATCAACAGCGCGCCAACAACATACGATTTTGCAGTTGTTCCTGTGGCCAGCAGAGGAAGTTAAATTTTTCGGGTTTTTATTGAGTCACTCTCTCTCTCTCCTTCAGATTACTTCCTACTTATGGTTCCTTGTTGGAAATGCGATGCGTCATAGGAATAAGATCGAAATTTTGTCCTTCTCTCTTTCTTATTTCACCACAAAAACACACAAAGAAAGACTTGATTTTCTCTTTTGAAAAGTTGACCGGTTGCATCGATCTCCCCAAAACTGCCTTTCATAGACGCCAAATCACTTAAGTTGTCATCTGGTAAGAAAATAGGCATGAAGAACCGAAACGAGCATACAAAACGAGCAAACAAGTGAACACACGTGCACTGGTAACTGACTCGTTTTGACACGGGGAAATTTTTGAACTGCGAACCAATGGAAGTTTTGTCGGTCCTCCATCTCATCGCTTTAATCAGACATACGTCAAACTAAACGTGCAAGTAGGACTTGGCTGACTTAGTTCAATGAGCCAAAATGACCACATCATGACTGCATTATGTATTCCGGTGGAAATTGTAAAAGAAGAAATGGTCAAAGTTTGGAAACTGATTTGAGAGTCGAATATTGTCTGTGAAATCATGACAGTGCGTGGATATTCCAAAATCTACTTTCACGAGGAGGCCATTTGGCAGCGCTTCCACGACCGAGTCCGCTTTCGGAAATTCTACACATTTCTTGTGTAATAAATAGTGCAAAATATTATTATATCTATGTTGCTATTATTTTTATTAATCCCATTTTTGTTTCCTAAGTTTGGTTTTTAGATAAGGATTGGGTTTTTTGATTAGATTAAAAAAGAGTCCAACTCTTGATTATCACACGAAGGACACTAGGATGCGATTGCGTCTTAGCTTGCATCTATCTGTATGTATGCAAGTATGCATGCATGCGAGTAATCATGTGTGTGCTTGCTTATACGCATATGTTTGTTTACGCATATATGGAGAAATGGACGGATGGATACATACATGTACGTATGTATGTATGTAACCATGTACTCACGTAATTATACGTATATGGCAGCATGTGTGTACGTATGATTGTGTGTATGTATGCGTGTATGTGTGTGCGTGTGTGCGTATGCATATATCTAGGTCGATAGCTAGGTCTATGTTTCAGTCTGTTTGAACGTATGCGTGCGTATCTTTGCTTGCACGCTACTGAAATTTGCGTGCGTGGGTGCATGAGTGAACGAACACCAAAAATTTCCAGCCTTTGTTCCCTGAGCCCATCATTTATAGATTTCAAACTTTTCCGGATGACTAATTGTTTGCATTGGTCATGCAGGTGATTGTCCGCCTCATGCTAATCATGTGTGAACCGCAGACTCTTGAAGCTCATCGTGTATGGGTCCCAATTTTGATGTGACCGAAAAAAGTTACAATTGTCATAGAGGGCACTGCATATTGCTTTCTTTGTCATAAGAACTAGACAACCGTGGGTCGAAGTTGGGTAGCAGAGAAACACCATGATAATAAAACCACCGGACTTTGAACGCCCACTCGACGACCTATCTGCTTGTCAGCCTGTTTAACTAACTAGCGGTTTTTGTGTATGTTCACATGCACACTGGACCAGGGGTAAGTGTTCGATCAAATGTACACGCAAGAGTCTTCAGCTGATTTTCTAATAATTATGGTCAACTAGGCCTACTACTGCTTGCATCGCAAATCGTTTTTTAGTCATCCAAAAAGAGTTGGAATATCAACGTAACAGATGGTGCCAACCAAGCAGCAGTTGAGATTACCACACATAGGAAATCCCTTTTGTCCAACTGATCACACAAACACAGTTTCAAGCAGAAAAAGTGAAACTCACAAGGTTCCATGGGATAGAGTTAAGAAGAGAATGGTGCATTTCTGGAGGTGATAACTCGCACTATTCGTTGCGCAGAATAGCGATTCTGGTCCGTCAAATATAGAACAGACACCAACATTGTTGTTATCGTACTGCGAAGACGAAGAGACAAGTTGCGGCTTGATATCCTTTGCAAAATGGTGAAGCAAATCGGAACGCGCTGCGGGCGAAGTGATGTGATGTGCAGTAGTGTGCAGCCATTTGCAATGTCAAGTGATCATAGGACTACTGGGGTGATAAAATAGTATGGTCCCGGGGTAACATTGATAAATGAATGCCGTATGTCTGCTGGCGTGTACTTTGTTATTCCCAATGTGGTAAAGCAAATCAATAATTTTCCTACACACTTGGTAGTTCATAGTTCACCATATTGTGGTTTGTCGTGGTAGACAGTTAATATAGAAACGAAAGGATAAGTGAATAGAAACGTGTGGATAAATAGTTAGATAGATGGTTGTTTGGTGGATTGATTGACTTGACTGACTGGAGGCCCAGCGGACCGAATTAGAGAATGAATAATTAATCTTGTGCTGAGCAGAAATTTGCTGTGCTGCATACCTCCGTGAACATATGCACCCAAAATCATGTGTTCAATTCTTTTTATTTTACGAGGTTAGCTCCGATTGCTATTAGGTGCAGACAGTAATCAGTTGACCTAAAAATTGAATGTATATTTGGATGCACTGCTCTAAAACCGATCAATGCCCATCGGTTCCCTCTAGAAAGATTGACAGGAATCTCCTTGAACCGAGGACACCGGATATTACGAATTGGTCACTTCGTGTTGGCTGTTTGGTGATCGTCTATACCACGTGTTTGTTGAACTGTAGAACATTATCCAAGAGTGATTTACAGAACGCTTTTTGTGCGCATGGCAACCAATCTGTTTGATTTGAAAATCCAATACAGCAGTTGAACGTGCTATCGTTTAGTCCATTTGTATAGCCAAATGGTCATACCGATTAATGATCAGGAGTCCTACGTCCTTGGGCGTAAAGTGCTGTAAGGACGGGATCATACGAATGACTGCGATTGGGAAGAGCCTTATTCGTGCATTATATAGGGCTAGAGACATTGACCAATTATCGGGAGTTCAGAAGACCAATGATTTGTAATAAAATATAGCTGATTTAATTATCGTGTTTCATGACTACAGTAGATTAACCATTTAATCATAATAGATCTCATTTCCATTTGTACTTTGGGTGTCTCGCCAAGCAGGCTGCTTCGGAGCTTCCACGTGTTTAAGACTTTGGGTTTCTATTTTCACTCGGTTTACGCTGAACAGAGGGAAAATCCTCGCGAAACAAGCATTTTAGTTGCTCGAATCTACACATAAAGTTAACGGATGAACGTGACAGTCTTCCCTTGGCTGGGTCATGGATAAGCGAGTCTTCTGTTTGGGTTTCTGGGGCTCACACGACAATCAATTACGTGGGAATCCACCAAAAGTACACCTGAGCACGTGAATAATCGATCGGGTCATGGAGGGTTGGAAGCCGACTAAACGTGTATGTGTGTTTTTGTACAAATCAAGAAGACAGGGTGATGACCGATCACCATGACTTGTTGATTAAAAGTCTAGAAAACTGATCAGAACCGGAAATGTTATATGGGTGCAACGGAAAACGAGCGACCCAAAAAATAAACAAAAAATGTCAGGGAAATAATTTAGACTTCCTTGGACCTAAATATTATATGCGAAAATTATTTTTGAAATAACTCATTTTAATTTTTTTTCACAGAGGGGAATTAAATGTGAATTCCCGTGAAACCCATCATCTGGAGCACCGGGTACCATGGAATAAACAATCGCGCAGTGCTTACGAAGTTTTCCAGGGTGATGATATGACAAACTGCATACTACTTAAAAACTCCAAGCACTAAAGACCTGTACAGATTTTTGTAATGTTTTCGATATCCTAAGAGAAACTATCACTCTTGGCTGACCTAATATCAATATTCGTCTAAAATGCAAATGTGCCCGTTTATCTTTCAATCCGCATGTGACCAACAAAGAATCGTTGTTTTGTCCATCGTTTTGTCAACCGGGCCCATTGTATTCGAGTGCTCAGTATAGGCGCTATGTCCCTTGTTATTACCAACAGCCAGGTGTTCGGTTGAATGGTCGGATTTTTACTAAGAATCAAAGACGTGAAGGAGGGGTAGATTAGCATTTTTTTATTAAGTATTTGTCACCTTAGAGAAAACCACTTGGACCAACCAAATTCCCTGAGATAATTTGATGAGATAATTTGTACTCAAGGTTAAAACTCAGTCAAACCAAGACAATTTGTTCGCTCAAATGGAGTAATTGCTTTTTGGAAGCGTGCTGTAGGACAGCAAATGAGCACCCAGATACATAAGCTTTTTTAGTCGACCATTGTTTGTATGCTGAGCACTGACGGCCAAAATATGACGAACATGGATTCACCGAACGGAAAACTCAGTTGTCTACTTGATTAGAGTAACAATGTAGGTGTTGTCATTATTTTCTGCTACATCTATTCAAGCAAGATCAGCAGTTTCTGGTCACAGAATACAATCAGTAACTGATTGATCGATTGATCTTATACCATATGTAAACACGTTTTCACATCCGACCTTGCATGGAGGACGTATTGTTTGAGATGAACAAAACACAGCGCACATACTATCTATCTGCAAGCACCAACCAAATAAATAGTACATTCAACCTGGTAATTTATTTGAATCCGCATTTTATAAATGTTGCCACAAATGGGATGGAGCATGTGACACACATACACGTATACGCGTATTTGTGACTGGGCATTTTCTATTCTCTTACCCTGACATTCATCACAGTCTATTAGGTTTCGTTCACCAAGAACAGTAAATCAAACACACGGCACGGAAGAATTCTATACTCCTATTGAGATTGCCTGATTTCAAATTTTTGTCCGTGTTCATGGGGCTAGGAGCCTTGGTTTTCTTTTTGATACCTTGCAATCAACTATTGTTCCATTGACGATGAGCGGTATACTAACATTCTTTCGCATAGACATTTCTTGAATGGAATGTGAAGGAATATCAGGGGATCTGGTTTAGTAAAGCAGTTAATGGCATTAAATATAGCAAACTGATAAATAACTGACCATCTTTGAACTACGCCAAACCTCTACGACTGTCTCGGGTTGTTAGGATATCAGTGTACGGTAATTTTGATTTTTCTTCTTCAAAGCGTGCAAATCTGGAATTGCGGACTAACATGGGCTCTATCCGTCGAAATAAGCGCTAGCTGTAGAAATGGAATGCTGTCAAAGTCCCCCTCAGTCTATGAATGTCACCAGGCCGATTGGAATGCTGGAATGTGACGAACTCATTGCGATCAAAATTAGCACTTCATTTGTCGGTTAAAAAGCTTAAACTGTAAGCTGTTTTCAAAGGGTAGGGAAAAAGGGGAATGCCGAGTGGAATAAGTTCTACAAGGTTGTTGGCTTTGGAAATATCTCACGTTTCCGTACTTTCCGCTGGTAGACAGCATGTGGGCTGCCGGCGCCTTGAAACAACAAAATGAAATCTTTAATGGCTGCCAATTTTCTCTCCATGCATGTTGGTGTAGTTCACTTAAGACTTGACGATATCCTCTTTATGAAGATTTCTTTTCCAGATAAAAATGCTGTTTGATTATACATGTCACCGATTATCAGATGGTTAGCTTTATGCTTGACTGTTTGTTCATGTACGTTTTCTACTACAAATTAGGCTTTGAACACTATTCGAGGTCGACTGTGCCTAACATTTTTTCCTTTATGAGACAAAGTACAATATTTTCAATCCTGCAGTGGTTAGACGGTCAATGTCATGAAGGTAGTAGGTTCGAATCCTCGTCCTGCCAGTCAGCATTCTCAGTTGATAGGCTCCACTTCACCGGAGCTCCTTTGCTGAAATGACTAGTGGGTAGCTGCAGACTATCAACTCGGGGAAGGGATCGATCATAGGAGGATGGTAACAAGTGACCGAGGGATATAAACTGGACGGAGTTTACCCTTTGAACCACCGCCAACCTTAATGAAGCGATGTCTATACGGTCCACTTCTGTTCCCCAAAAATGTAGAAGAATTTCAAAAAAGCCGCTACTCCGTTCTTCGCATTGCTCAGTCTTTTGGACCTTCCTGGCTTTTCAGCCCGATTGAAGAGGTGCGTAAGCGAATTTTCCATGATAAAAGTCACTTAAATCAGTTTTCAGCGACCTGTTAGACCGATCTATTGACTGCTTACTTGATTACGATAAAAACAATACAACTAAGCTAGACTAAAGAAAACGTTCACCACTATGCTTCCCCTTTTTATATCCGATTGCAATTTGTGGTCAGATTTGGCTTCACAAAGCCAAATAGGTGATTGAGATCCACAGTCAATTTCCTGTTTTTTATTATTTCAATATTACAACTAAAAATGTAGCAGTTGAATTTTCAGCCGTCTGGTACTATTCATACTCACACAAACACACACACACACAAGCACACAAAGACAACCCTGCTTAAATTTCGCTCTGTTTTAAGTGGATTCATTCGTCCTCTGACGAGGTAGTCACTCTACGTCGCCTCTGGTGATTTGTACACGTATTGCATATAACTACCCATCGTCTACTTTTTCGTGCTCTTTTTGCACGTGCTGGGCTAGGTTGGAAGAAGAGGCGTGGTGGTCAGGCTATGACTTGGTGCAAGGATATGAAGAAGTTAGCTTCGATTTTGGCTCCGGTTGGTGCTTGTCGCCTTCCTGGTTGGACCAAAGAGATGAGGAGTGTTGTCGGTTAGAGATGTTGAGAGATGTGGCTCAGAACCGAAGTCATTGGCACGAATGCTATGTGATATTTCTGTGCAACTCGTCCCCCTAAAAAGCACCGAAAAAGAAACGAAAATTCTGCAAAATGTGCACGATTAAAACGAAAAAACAATTGGTTTGTATAGGTTTATTATCCCCCCCATATTGGTCCACCTTCTGTGAAGTTCCATTTACATGTTGTTACGCTGGCATCACGCTGGTTTTCAAGCCGGCCTATTACACGGGGTTCTGATCACTGGGCTTGGCGTTCAGATCGCAAATGTCCCATTCATTCTCGAGGTGACATCATCAGTACCTATAAGCTGTTGTTGAGTTCTTCTCTATTTACGAGCTTGTTGCTGACTTCGATCTTACACTTATTTGACGACATTCAACTGGAAACTATGCGTGTGTTTTCCACTTCATCACTGTCATTTGGACATTTGACCTTAGGAAATTCACATTTGGCCTGAGGAGTTTGATTTGTTTGGTTTTGTATCGTGGTTTTTATTTCGAGTATGTGAATATTGGGATTCATTTCCGTAGATAGATCCGTATACACGACTCGGATTTGTGCTTCTGGATCCGTATGCATTGAATTCCGGTTCTCTCAGTTAGCTGAGTTGTCTGCCTCTCATCCGAATGTACATGTGCTCTAGTTCGATGTGTCTACTGATTGAATTATTTGAAGAATACCAGGTGTGTCTGGTAGTTGCTTGACCCGGTATCAAAGCGTTGTCCAGATTGAATTTGTATCCTTCGTGGTCTTCGTGGGCGGATACGAGAGAGAGGATCGTGTTTTTTTGTAGCTAGTTTGTGCTCGCACATCGGAGTGCTTATCTCTTTTCGGTTTGACCAAAATAGCATTTTTTCACTTGACTTTGAATGCGACGTTTGTTCTCCCTCCTGCCTTTGGTTTTGATATAAGTCTTTACAAACTGTGTTACGGTCTATGAGCAACTGCGATTCCTTGGGAGTGGAGTACTCTTGCAGTCAATTCAGATATACTTTTGATGCCTGGTAGAATGATCCCTCTGTCTGACTGTGCTCTTCGGTTTGTTTTCTTATTCACTATATACACTGTTCTTTTTATGTATTCCCTTGAATATCCGTTTCCTTCGATCACTTTGAAGAGGCATGTTTCTTCTTGCCTTCTCAGTTCTGTGCCGCAGTAAGCTTTGGCCCTTGTGAATAAGATTTGGATGCATAATTGCTTTTAATTGTTTGGGTAGTTGTCATGAAACTTTAGTATTTGATCCGTATGTGTTTGCTTGCGATGCACTACTGTCTCCAGTGTGCCCCTGGAACTCCTTTTAACCAAAACGTCCAGAAATGCCAGCTCTCTATCTTTCTCCGATTCCATTGTGAATTTGATGTTTTCGAATATGCGTTTGCTATTGACAAAAGTATCATTCACGTATCTGGTCCTATGTTTTGTTTGGATCCTTGGCAGCGCGATATTTTTCAAGGCTTGCGTTACGTTGTTTCATCGTAAAATCTGGATATGAATGGGTCCATCAGTATTCTTTTGATTTTTTCATACGCGTCACCGTTAAATGTGAAGCACAGTCCCAGCAGTCCATAAACTGTTTATGGTTCCACTGTTTTGTCGAGTTCATGTTCTTGTAGGAGATAATGGAGTTACTTTCTTCCCCAGATCCAATTCAATTGAAAAATTCGCACTGCCGAAGATCTAGCCAAAACATAGGGCCAGATACGTGAATGATACTTTCGTCATTAAAAAAACGCTCGAATATTAGAGACAAATGTAATCAATCAAAGCGTACTTGAAGAAATCAGATTCACAATGGAATCGGAGAAAAATGGAGAGCTGGCATTTCTGGACGTATTGGTTTAAAGGAGCTCCAGCGGCACACTGGAGACAATAGTGCATCGCAAGTAAACGCATACGGATCAAATACTGAACTTTCATGGCAACTACCCAAACAATCACAACAGATTCCCTGTGTGGGTTCCATTTATTCCGGTGCACTGGGATAAAGGTAGTTGTGGTGCGCTAGATATTTATCTCATATACAGGCAAGCTTTACGCGACAATATTCGTCAGCGAGCTGGAGCTGACTTTGCAGAGAAAATATCGCGTTGG
Organism: Fasciolopsis buskii; assembly: GCA_008360955.1. Classification (NCBI taxonomy): domain Eukaryota; kingdom Metazoa; phylum Platyhelminthes; class Trematoda; order Plagiorchiida; family Fasciolidae; genus Fasciolopsis; species Fasciolopsis buskii. Next base: position 188,961 of record LUCM01006553.1, read on the forward strand.
ACTGTCGTGGCGAGCTGATGTGCAGCCAAGTTAGTAGATGAATTATTAGAGTTGTACAGTACTACAATACCTAACTCAATCTTGCCAGCAGAGTCGGTGCAACTCAGTACTCTTCAAGTCGAACCCCTAAAGCATCATTTCTACTAATGAGCTGAATACTGGTGTTTGTTTACGATCTGTCTTCATTACTCGTCTTGAGCTTGCCCTGTTTTGATGCTCAATGCAGAAAACCACAATGCTCGTTCTGGGGGCTTCTAAATCCATTTATTGCCTTAGAGCCTACCGGATACGACACGCAAGTGAAGGCGCACACGCTCGTTGTAGATGGTCAAAATAACGGTTCTAAACAACTGACAGCGAAGATATATTATTCTGGAGAGTCTTCCTTTTCTGGGAAGTGCTACTGATCCTAGGAGGTAACAGTTTTCCTCATACTTTTGATGGTGACCCCACAAAGTAATTTGCCCGTGAACACACGGAGAGAATAGTTAAAAAGGAGAATTACCCTAGATAAGGATAACCAGTTCCAGTTGTGACATGACCGCTTGAACAACTCGAACATTACTGATTAATTCCGACATCAAGCAATGGGAATAAAGGCTACCTCACGGACAACATAAAGCGTGCCAAAGTAAGTGCCACCTGGCACGCTTCGTCCAACAGGGAATGCGAAATAAAAATGCCTCAGTTGTTACTAACAGTTAACTTTAATTATGAACAACGTGGCTCGAAAATTTCCAAGTTCAACGACCTTTTTTTACTTTGCGAGCAATGCGTCAATCTTGGCTGATCCTTATTCTAGTCCCGGATGCAGCTAGATTTCCTTGCACTGTGATGCTCTACGGACGATTACTCGCGATAATTCAATGCAAGCGGTAGTCAGCGATGAATTCTCATATCCTACTTTCCTTGGCGATAAAACGATTTTATGTATCTTTTTCCGGAAGCAGGGCGCGATCAACTGTCTCGACAGTTCAGACAATTTTCATGTCATTCATGTTTACTTCAAGGTTTACCGGGTCAAAGCGAATGCAACCGTTTCTTGGGGGATTCTAGGAAATCCCATTCAGGGCCGAGTCAAATTTATTTTACATTCCTTCGTCATTTTTGCTCGTTACAATATCCTCAATGTGTATTCACTATGGTTACCTGTCACCCAAAAAGGTCATGATGAGGGACTGCTCATTCACCCGGGATATCCTAAACCCGTATGGATTTTCGACTCCAGTCTTTTACGCAGTTCTTCTACGCATAACACTCGTTTTCTATTTTGGTTGTCAGCTGTAGGTTGTCCTTTAAGTAGTCTCAGCCTTTTTGTAGTCTACCGACGTTCATCTAAAGTATACGTGTCTTCGCTATTTGATAAATAACCCTGCTTCATTCTGTGCACAATTTCAGCCCCCATCTGTTCAGTTACACGTGGATGTCCCAAGTAGAACTATTTACCCACTTCTGTTGAACCTAGATTTCTCTGTCACGTTCCGTTTTAGCATAAATTTCAAATAAAGTTGTTACTCAAGCCTTTTTCAGCAACCATGCACATACCTGAATGCGTGTACTCACGCCTTCCTTCCTTATGAATCTTTATCTAATGAAAAATTTTCTACGGTCATTCAAGACGACAGACGATAAAACTCAACTCCTACAGTGTGGCGGTGAATCGGTTTTTACAGCGCAATAAATCGCTAGTGTTCTTGCCCCATACTTTCTGAGGAACTGCCTTCTTAATTGACCTATTGTCTTCATCAATCCCTAATGTGGGGTCTCAGGCTGACCATCCGTTCGACATTTTCTGACAGTCGTTTTCGGTGTCAGAATTCCACCATAACTTGAGCTATATTCTCTATGTTGAATTCGAGTACGTCCTCCATAAGAAAATCGGTTTTGGCACATCATTTCTTCGGTTCACAAGGTAATTTCCACAGTTCTTAAAAAAAACGAATTAAATCACGAGCTGTTAAATTGCATGGTTTACGCAGATTGAATTCACTGCAAATCTTTCGGCGTACAAGCATTCGAGGTTAGTTGACAAATGAATTTTTATCGAGGACGGCGCTTTGTGAAAAAAGGTTGGTTAACAGTCAGGTATTTAGAGATTCTAAAATAAAGAAGAAAACAACATACTACATTTACGATGACTGATGGGCAGACTTTGGAATTCTGGCGAACACTTGCGATCTGGAGAACCGGATAGTGCGGCAAATTGCCATTGGAGTGGGGCAAACTGAATGCAACCTCGTAAACAAACTTTATAATATAGCAAAATTCCGAAAATAAGAAAGGTGTCGAAAGCGCACTACACAAAAATTCTGAGCTCAAGAGAAGGAGAGAAGTGGAAGAAGTTTTAATTTTCGACCGGCAGCGATCAAATACTCATCACCTAGGCATTTCAACGTGAACGTTGCAGGTTCAAATCCCTCGCGTCTGATAGTCTTAAGCCGATCACAACCCCATATCCAAGTAATAATGAAATCTATCCTACTACTAACAGAGGAGTATAGAGAAAAATCAAATTTAGCATTTTGTAACTGATTTCAAATTTGGAAAAACATTCGATGAAAAGCTTCATAATTGGGGGTTTGGAATGGTTTGAGTAATTCTTGTCTATTGGGCAAGTTTGACTGTGTCACCTTAATTCAGCAAACAGACCCTAATTCATTGCTTTACTTGGGGAGAAAAATGTCAATTGAAGAAACAGAGAACATCCAGAGTAGAGAGGGGGTGACGTTAGGCGAACTGATATCGGCTGTTTTTCAACAAATATGTGTTTTCGTGGAATGAAAGCGAAGGCAACAAAAGGAAGATTTGCCTCTCTCCTTCTTGTTCGCATGTCCAACGGAAGCTCAAACCAACCGTGAACCCCCTGGTAGTCCGCGAGTTGGTTGGACATTTGCGACAAAGTTTTACTGTTCAAGCCGGACGCAATGGCACCTCGATCAGGTATTGTATTGGAACGACTGGAAACGACTGCTGATTACATGAATCAGTTTTTTGACCTATAAACAGGCAAAGGGGATGTTTCGAATTCATATCATTTATGGGCAATTATCCATTCAGCTGCACCCGCGGTCAACTGAACAGTAAGAATGTGTAAAAGTACACCATAACTGTTTCATCCCCGTAAAGAAATTAATAACGGTGCACATAGACCACCCGCGAACTGGGACGCTAATCCGAGTCGAACATTTATTAGTTGAACGTATAAGTCAATAGGCTAGCCCGTTAGCGTAATTGTTAATGGGTCAAACTCACAATCTTCCGTTCTAGCGTGATGTTTGCGTTGATGTCACCCAACAGTAATGCGTTAGTCGTACATTGTTCCCATGGTTCCTAATGATTGGTTCGGCGTTGCTAGTGAACAATGAATAATGACAATAATAATAATAATAATATATCAGTATCAATAATAGGAGTCGTTTTGATTTTGTAAAGATTTTCGAATTCATTGAAAGCTGATATTGTTCAGACAGTATTTAGCCCAAGAAATATTTTTCCCGGCTGAATGAAGGGAAGCTTCAGTCAATTTGTACTCCGCAATTTTACAAACTCTCTTTCCGACAGAGCAGTTTCTGGTCGAGAAAATGTCACGTTGCACTGTAGAGACACACGAACATCGAGTTACGGGAATAGAAGTGACTTAGATTTGTTTGGTCGGACATGTTCAGTTTCCGCTTTTATCCACGACTCGATGAAGATTGTTTGATTCCTTTGGTTATGAATAGTAGAAAAGACCAGCTGACTAATTTGGCCGTATGCGACCAGCAGAGTTTTGCAACATGATTCATGCTAATTCCGTGTTGTTTGTGAAACACACACGTAGGTTAGCTTTAACTCTAGTTGAATGGTCAATGCTGATAAACGGATGTATGAGCTTCAAGAATGGTTGAAATCGCCACACACACACACATACACACATACGTAAGTAGGTGATTGCTGGAGAGACAGCAAAGTTCCGCTGAAGTTGGTTCACAGAAATTTTTTGGCATTCCTATAAGATTTGAAGGAAAAGTACAAATTTGCGGGGCTAGTGGGCTATGACCACTTTCAGATTTGGACTTTTATGGCCCAAATGAAATACTATTTTAAAGGCTTGAGCGGGCAATGACCACTTGAACAGACATACAACAAGCACCGTTGACGTCAGAAATACCTCCTTATTTATTTTGTAAAAGGTGAGTCTACGAACACAGAACGAGTCATCAGGATGAGGCCGGAGTTCCTGAAAGATGTGATTTCAAAGTGATTACACTCACAAATTGTCAAGACTGTCAGTGAGTGAGCAAATGTCACAGGTAGCCAAAAAGAAGTAAACTCAAATGGTAACAACAATAACTGAGAGAAAGATATTTTCAGTAATCAGTCCATTAGTGTTTTATGTTTAAGTCTGTCAGGTAGGTTAGAAACTATCATCATTTGAGAGATGCAAATGCGCGTTCAGCCGATAACACGGTGAGCATAAGTGCTAGACGATATCAGTACCACATATACTCTACGTATAATGGCGCATAAGTATAAATTGATGGTAGATATTCTATTAGTTTAGTCAACGGTTGTATCTTGATCAGCCACAGTCGACCGACGGTGTTTCAGGGTTCTCATCGTCCCTTTGCTTCGATGACATTCCAGCCTCTAGTTTTGAGGAGTCTGAAGAAAGTGAGTTTGCGTTATCAGGATCACACAGATCATGTGCAACGACAAAAACTTTCGACTAGGTCCCCTCTCGGATTATCTACTCTATGTACTGTATTCATAAAAGGGCATCAGCCATTTGTCAGGGGTTGGCAGAGGATAATGACCGCGTGTAATAGATCTGTGCCAACACCTAATTTCTCAGAATTACAGGCACATATGCACAGAAATTTTACTTGCAAAAAGTTCTGCATACTTTACTTGAAGTGATTCCTGTTTTCCGCATACATAATGACGATATGTCACAATTTCTCTGTCCATCGTCCTCATGGGCACAGAGACAATTTGTAAATGCTCCTCTATTTTGTAATCTGCAGCCCCCATACCCCCAGGTAAGCTCAGCGAACACAAGCGAACTGTAGGCCAACAATGAACATACTAAGCTACACTTCCGGTCTAAAGAGAAAGACAAACTGAAGCAATCACGGGCAGTGAAGAAGAATACATCTCCCAACCTGTCCCATTTTTTCACTGGTTGCGAGCACATTCGCCGAGGCTTGTTAGCACGTAAGTAAGTGCTGAAAACCACAAGTCATGCCAACAGCTGCTTTAACCGCTCTTAATTTGGAAAGTATTAGCAGAAACGCAATGCAATTCACATCCGCTGAGTCTCCATCCCGACTAGAAACCCGAGTGAGTGATTGTCAAACTCGTTTGTTTGTGAGGACTAGTCATTTCAGTATTGCACAACTCGCAATTGAAGGTTTCATTAAGCAATCACAAGCCATTCGTTCGACCTAAACTGTTAAAACTCGCAAATTAGAATAAAGCTGATCTCAAAGTTCTTGAATATATGGTAAAGCACGGCAGTGATCTAAGTTGTTCACTGATATATATATATATATATATATATATATATATGTATGCACAGTTCAAGTGCTACTGGAAGCATGACGAAGATGGACAACGATAAACGAAAAAAGGAAAAGAGAAAGGAATACCGTGCAGTTTCTCTACACTTATGCTAGCTTATCCAGCCGCCACCATCATACCACGATTATCCATAGGCCCCAATGGCTTTGCTGCACAAGCTTGTCGTCCCGGTCACCTTCCAGGTTCACATTCATCTTATGACCTGGAACTGTTTTCTCATTCACTTTCGACTTTTCTGCGACATACTTAGCTGCATGTAAATTTGATTGGGCAAACTGATTTCCTAGACATCTGATGTTTACTCACGTGATTAGCGTTCGACAGTCGTGTTCATGGGAGCTCAGTGAAGTGTCGTCTGTCCCATTGGCGGAAGGTTGTCGGTTCTAGTCTGGCTTTCGGAATCGACTTTTGGACGTGCATCGCGTAAGCGGGTCTTTCACAAAATTGGAATTCGACGAGGCGCAATAAGCGAAAAGCGCAATACTGCGCTTACATGTAATCACAGCAAGTCAAATACCAATGGAATTTCAGACTATTGACAATGGTATTTGTGGTATTAGGATAAATGCACTACTCGGTTCTACTGTGGACGGTGCTACATGACAGAGGTTGACCCCATGGAGAGATAATGTGCAAATGTAGGCGATCTGCAAAATACAATTGAGAACGCATGGAAGTTAGGAAGCACATTTACCTGATAACTATTCTAAAAATGAGTCCAATGTAATGGTATGCTTCTGTCCTTGTGTGTGTGTATATATTTGCTCCGATAGGCACGAAGATAAGACAGATACCATGACCCATGTTTGAAAAACGCACATCTACACCAATGTGCAATCGCTACGCAGGATTCACAATCACGGACCTGAGCTCCGCTAGGTAGAGCTGCAGATAATGCGATTATACGCGGATTACGGGAATCCTTGGAAGTTTTAGAGGTGGTATCTGATTCTGCTGGGTAAGGAAGAAACAATGGCCCGTTTGTTTTGGCGCAAACTTCTCAATTATGCTCAAAAATATAAACGAGACGAATTTCTTCAACTTTGTCACTAACTGTCATATTCCAATTACAAGTTCGTCCTAAACTTATTAATTCATGTCCTGCCAACCCTAAGGTATCTTATGTGACTCGTCACTACGTGCTGGTCGTCAGCCGTATCTAATTCCAGTGTGTACAACCTCATAATCTCTGGTTGTCTGAAAGTATCATCTTTATTCAGCAATGTCAAAAGCTGTTACATTGGTGACGTTGTCGGAATCGTTGACAGAACAGTAGCACGGGAGTCCCGAGTTCGCATGTTGTAAACCGTTTGGCAGCAAACAAGATTAGTCATTAAATTGGATTCAGTTTGAATGGGAGACAACGAAAACCCCACTGGCATGCTCAAAATCATCTCAAAAGCCATTTCGGTTAACAATCAAACTTTTCAAGTAAGGAATTGCAGTTCGCAGCTCAAAGCAACAAACTCGGACCGGTAGATCGTGAACAAAAGTAACAAGAAAATAATAAGTGTTGCTGAACATGGTAATTAGTGTCATAAGCAGCAGCATTAGTGATCAAATCAGTAGAATTCTCCACATTCCAAGTTAATAGGCCGGGCATAGTTGATCGTATTCTCCAGAAAATCACTCAACTTGCCCACTATTTATTCGTCAAATTAAATTTGACAGAACTGTCAATAATGACCGTGCCATAACAAAACACGGGGGCTTGGAACCGGTTGAACCGAAGTCCCTGAGACGAATGTTTTGGTCAAATATTTGTTTGTGCGATAACTGATTTAAAACACAGCGTGGGCCTGAAAATAATGAGACGATGATGTCCACAACAACAGGAACGAAAACAACAGCAGGAGCCTGTCAGTTTGTTTTAGTCAGGTCATTTCTCAGCTAGAACCTATTAGCATGCGGGATGCCAAGGCGGGTAACTAATTTTGTGTGGCTGAAAGTTTCACAGTGGGGGATATTTTTGCCGTTTCTTCCCTTGTTTGTTTCTGCTTCGACTTGAACAAGTAATTACGTTTACAACGCCTAACTGGTACACAATAAGTTTTGCATTCGTGTAATCAAAACAGCAAGTAGAAAGCGGAATCTGCTAGATGTTCTCGTTTGATTATTTGCAACGCCCGGTTCCTCTTTTGTTCTAAACAATGATCCCTATCGTTTCCGAAGCCTTAGAATTTCCGAAGTAAGCCGTTTAGATTTCGGTATCAGTACAGATGGTATCGTCGGTGCGTAGACTGAAGCTGAAACATCCGGGCCAGTAAACAAACTTCAAAAGCTTTCAGTTGAAGCTGCAGGACACAGTAGTGCGTCCGGATTTCAAACAGTTGATGCCCTCGTTTATCACCCGTTGGACCCGGGTTCACAATTAGAGTCAGATTAAGTCACGTATATTGCTATTTCCCACGCCGCTTTCACAAGTGATTCCCCTTCTGCCCGGTTAGACATTTCCCGTTCCATTTTGGGATGGGCTGGACAACCTCTGGTCCGTTATTTTAGACCTCCAGCTGACGGTGTTGGTTCGACTTTCCCGACAAAAACCTGTTGTTGAAATCGTGTTGTTTACCTGCAGTCTGACCATGGTTTTTTGTTGAATGGGTGTGATGGTGGTGGCGTGCCCCGTGGGCGCTAGGGCCCATCAAATTTTGGAGGGATGAGGTAACCTTGACCCTAAAACTTAAATCGGCATAGAATCAGCTAAGGTTACAATCTGTCAGGCGTGGCAACGGGCCGAGCGATAGTAAATTGCCGTCTGCCACTGGTGACGGACAAATCCGAGATTCGAGCCTTTGACTTGTTGGGGTGACAGACGCTTGATCCGGTTGATCCCCGCTGATCTTCGTTCGTCAACAAGGCAGTCTTTCTCCTTTGTGGGAGGTTTCTGACCGCCATCAGCGGGTTTGTGGACAGCCGCTTCGGATTCATTCATCCCAGAGAATCAAGTGTTCCGTTCGTCAGCTGATGTTTCATTCTGCTCCAGAATCGCGTATGAACTCGTTCAACATGCACTCCAGTTGTACGCTTCGAGACGTCATTTTACAGTCGCATGACATGTTTTTCCTTGGGGAAATACATAAGTTAATTTTGATGTACACTTTGAAGATTGGTGATTGATCCGAAATAAATAATGTCCCTAATTTTCCAGGAAAATTTACAGCCTACTAAATTTTCTTCTTTGATGCACAATGTCATAATGATCTTTTGAATACTCTACTCATTGTATGCTAACTGCGCAGGAAGACTGTTAAACGGTCAAACAGCCAGCTATAAGGGACTCATACTAGAGAATTTAACTTCCGAAGGGCATGAATTTATCCACCGGGCTAGCGCTGGTGGGGTTCAACAGTGAAAACACAATCTGGATTAGTATTTAATTATTTCTGAATGAAATATCCTAACATACTGCGGTATGGTCCGGTAGCTCAGCAGATGGAGGAAAAAATGGGTGGGTTTGGATTCGAATCCCGCAGAAGTGGAAGACTGGATATTTAGATCCATTTTATTTTCGCAAAAGCCCATTTTGGCAAATAAAAGTAGAAATTTCATTATACTTCAGGATTGTAACCTTGTCAGACTAACATCTCAGCAGTGGGAGGACATTCATTGACACTGATCTAGCGAGATAAAGTGAAAAATGAGTGTTTAGTGGATTGGACTGTGTAACGATTAATCATCTTCATTGCTTTTATGTATTTTAAGATAACGCATGCTACCTCAGAAAGGAGAGCGTGAACATCCAAGGGTTCTGAAATGCATTAGTCATCCGGGTAAGCCCGATAAACAGAAAGTTCGAGGTCTCTGAAAACCAGAACTAGAAACGGAGAAATTCGCGGCTCTAGATAGAAGAATAAAAACTGTCTTATCAAATGTTCATACTGGAAACCCAATCAGAATGCTGATTACAGAATTAAGATCGTCACTGAACTTCCCCCCTTTCGTTCCAATTCCAAAACTGCTTATCAACCCCTTGTCCCACTGAGCAACCGAACGTATCTCACTGTGACTACACAAGTCCATCAACAACCAGTGGACGAAGATGTCTGTATATACATAACTCAAGTTGCTCAGGTAATCATCAGTGAACAAAGTGCTGGTCATTCCCATTTATGATATAAAAATAACGAGAAAACGTGTAGTACATCAACTAATACTCAAAAATAAGCAATTACTTCTCCATCATATTGTACTTCTTGCCATTTACTTCAATTTCATATTATGTATTAGTGGTTCTTTCACCAATTCCATATATATGCTTAAGTATATGCTTGGTCCAAATGATTACAAAATACTCGGTTGGCAATGCAGTACTGTGGTCCAGGACGAATTATGTGAACTTCCGTTTGCATCATTTTTATTCTATGTTCTGAAATTTGAACAGAACCAAGTAAACTTCACCGGTATCTGGAGCCTATTGGATCGAGAGTCTAGATGGACACCTCAGCGGTTTAGAACATTGGAGCAGTTAGCACTGTTTAATAAGCTCCAGTGAAATTGAAATTTGTGTTTGTCGCCGCTCAGGTTGTTGGTTTTCATAGGACTCTGATCTCTGAGCTTGGTGTTTGGGTCATCAGTGTATCATCACCAGTCGAGATGACATCGCTAGCCATCAGAACCCCCAATGGAAAGTTCCAATGAGTCGATCCTAGGCTCAGCAGATAAAGTGTTGTGGATAAAGCAGTGGCAGTGTTTGCGAATAACAATGATGGGTTCTTCATTTGGAAAGCGGTGGTTCTGAACGTGAATCTCACGAACGGCTTCGGAGTGCTTTTCACGTGCTTCTCAGTTTTGCAAAGCCTAGATGCTTGTTTGCGGACGAAAGAGACCATTCTAATACTTTGTCAAATGTAGTTCTTGACGGAATGCGTGAGCATATGGTGAAATCGCTGAAATGTACCGAAAAACATTCACAGGTTGCTTGTGCCATTTCAAAGTTTGTATCTTCATCCAGAACGGAACATTTATCGAGGAGATTGTTTGAAGCGTGCCTCGGAAATCTGATAGTCTAAGGCCAGCAAGACTTTTTCCGGAATTCTCGCTTTTAAAGTAGTTTAATAAGTCCATGTACTTCTCCTATATTACCAGTTTCTACTTATAGCCTCGGATATCTGAATACAACAGCAGTGAACAAACTTGAATTTGCAATAAGTCAGACAACCTTTCACTGCAATTCCCGTATCGTCATATGACCAACAGAGGAAAGTAGCAAAGCATCGTTCAACAAGAAATAACTAGTGGCATTCAACTGTTCTGGGAGAAAACTTGGAAGATCTTCCGAGAAAGGCAATTTGGGCGTAATCAGGATAAATTATTGCAAGCCTGGTTGTTAGTTTCATTAACGGTAACGGGTCTTTTCATCCGTGTACAACGATAAACAAGACGTTTCGTTGATTTGCAACTTCAGATGCTCAGCCAGCGACATCCTTGATGTTCAGTAGTGACCTCGACAGGAACTCGAATAATTAATATGTTCAAAAAATTTGAATATAGTCTTGGTTATTTGGTTTCACAGGTATTTCTGGCAGACAGCCACATGACTGATAGACTGTTTACGGTCCCAGATCAACATAACTTTCACTTCCATTGTGCTACCAATAACTACTCTCACAGAAGCCAGCAACTAGGACTGAATTAATTCCTTCGGAACATGCTTTACAATGTACAACACTATCACGATTTATCATGGATTTTTTGCTCCATATAAGGTATCCAAAAACGAACTATATACAGTAGAAAGATGTGAGAAATTAGAAGAGCAAATATTTTTGCTAGTTGTCGAACGAAAAACGATTAAACAACCTCCTTACGAAAACGGCTCAATATGCAAACCAATCAACCGGATGGGATAACGTGACCAGATCTCGCCTCGCCAACACGGCCTGGTTACCCTGTCCTCTCCATTAGTCAAACTCTCGCTAGCTGGCTAGCTAGTGCTAATGAGAATTTCACGACAAATTTCGTCTGCATGGTCACTCTGTGCCCCCGTGTACAAGTGTGTTTGGATGACAACACCCACCCACGCAAGTGCGTACATGCAAACCAGTTCGAGTTTGTATGGGTTGTAGTAGTATGTTTGAATTAAGATTTTGCCCATTCAAGTTAGAACATTAGAGGATTTGTCGGATGTTTCATGGCTGCTGACAACTGCGAACACGCATACAGGCTCGCAGATAAACAAAGGCGGACAGACAGATATTTGACCGATGTGAATTGTTTTGATCTGCCCCATGCTTCGCTGCATGTTTGTATGTGTGTGCGGTAACTTATCTTGTGTAAAGAGCGATCCATTTATCCTCGGAAGCTAACAACGGAGAGATTTTAACTCATTTGCATTTTTACTTGCTTCGATTATCATTGTCCCTCTCCGGATCTCCCACAAGCGTGCGTGCCGTCTCAGCTTCTCTTCAATCACTGACCAGCAAAATGTGCCCCCTATTAACCGGCCAGTTTTAGTCTTAACAATGTGTTTGGTCTCCCTTCAAATAGGAAATGAGTACGAGCCCATGACAGACATCACATGAAAATATCGAGCCCATTTACTTCCTTGAAGAAGCAGTCTACCTTAAGTGGTACGTTTTCCAGTTCCGTAGACCGTCAGTTGTTTTCTTTGGTCTAGGCTATCTTTCTAATAGAGAGATGCGGCTGAAATCGCTGAAAATTGCGAATATGAACGGCAGAAAACTTTTATTCTGACCGGTTCATCACATGAAGTAATAGTACGCAATCCACGTTTACAATCTCGGGGTGCACTATGCTCCTAGCTTTGTTTCCTCTTTAGGACCAACCAGCATCACGTGCACCTTATATCCATCATCTCAAACCAAGGGTTCATAAGTTAGTCGTGATAGACAGTACACTTTGCGCCAAGCCTCAATGAAATTAGACAGCACCGATCGGTGGCAGACTTTGTCAGACATTGAAATATAAAAGGAAAATAGGGCACCGTTCTTTAACTGCTCAAAGTAGCCACTTTTTGGGGGCAGACAGACGCCACTTTCAGCTGAAGTTAAAGGTTTCTGATTGTATTTGTTGACCTGTCCGCTTATATGCGATGAGAAGGGAACCATCTTCAAGCTGATCATTTTTTAACACTAAAATGTTCGTGTCGAATGAGAACTTTCTTTAATTACTAAACGCTTTCTTCTGTATCATGGAGATTCTCGGAAAGTACAGGTTACATACTCCTCCTACCTGGAAACTGTCTTTATTTCGGTTAAATGACGGAGACCAACAATCATCCTTGAGTATTATTAAAACAGTTGCATAAGAAGCCTATGTACAGTTCTTATTGTTCAAATATTATTGAAATCAGTTTTTTGCTGAAAGATGGGAAATGGTGCAGCACTAAATATGCCGCATATTTCGGGTTTCTGCGTAAATGATTTGCTTTAATATTCACTGTAGTGCTCGTTTCGATTCAGGAAGATAATGTGTTTTGGGATGATATCAGCGAGGCTCCGTCGCAAATAATTACCGATATAGATCGAATCCCATTTCAAAAGGATTTCTGCTTCATCGAAAGATTTGTGTTCTCTGACTTTGGTATGGTTTTCGGGTTTGAATGATCCCTGGGCGTCCAGAGTTGAGATCTGGGTTACGAACGAATGACTAATCTCTGATGAGATGTGATTTGTGAGCCGCGCTCTTAACCCATTGGAAAACAGCCATTGACGGGTCATCTGATGTCATTTCATTGTTATACTTGACGGTTAAAGAAAGTTTATTGTACTTATCTGTTTTCCAGTCTGAATGCACCGGAAGTCACGAAACAGTATGTATTGATTTGTTATGCCATGTGACTATTTCGTATGCATCTTTTTATTGAATCACCCACTTCTATCTATCCTTTCTGTCGAATCAAAAGACTTTTGCGACAGATTCTGAGGGTTATGGGTTCTCCTGGTCAGTATTGTTTTGTCATTATCATGAGACATCATGAGTGCGTGATGATATGACCGGATTTATCTCGGCATGATGTCGTACATAATCAAACAGGCAAATACCTCTTTGGTAAGTGGATCCGTCATTGGGTAAACCCAATAACGCATCCAAGTTTGGATGAATTGTAGCGACTCTGTGGACGTCCCTGCAGTGACTGCCAGACATTCCGAAGTCCCGCAGATGTTATCTCAAACGGAATTACTATTATGAGGTTGGATGACACCCCCTTCCTCAGAGCCAGCGGTAATTCTTCCACAGTATTATTTTGTTCTGCATTTTCAGTTCAATTTGAAGAAAGTTTGGCAGCAGAAATTTCAATATAGGGCTGTTCAACTGACTCCTGTTACAATACAGGGAAACCACTGTTGCATCACACTCATCAGCGGAAGCATTAAGAAAATCTAGGCCAGGGGAAAACTTTCTTCGTGCGGATTAGAACCCTAGTTTCATCAAAAGTACGACTATTGTTTGACATGGCGCTGTACATGGTTGGGTATGTAGGAAATTTAGTTCAGTTCCCCTGATATCGTTAGCGTTCTCCTACCAAAAACAGCCGATTTGGTTCGCCATCTCACAGCATTCCACAGCAGAGAACCGGTTAATCAAAGCGCAGACGTTTTAGAAAGTAATCGTTGGGCCACGAAATTGATTGCCAATGATTGAAGCGAACGATCAGAGCCTATCCCAAATGATCTGAATGCGGGCTTTGATCATTGTGAACATGCTTACATCGTAAATTAATCTGATTGGCCGAACAAGCTCGTTTCTGCATTTATATTCGTTAACTACCCAAACACAGCTCATTTAAGCTTCGTGCCCCATGTGGAGTTGTCACGTGAATTCAAATCCTTGCTATTTCTAGATAAATAATGAACCCAGTTTATTTCAGCCGCAGTGGATTTAACCACTGTATCCATTTATGATATGCAAATATTACAATCAAACTGATTGGTACTGATTGGCTAGTGTTGACATTTTTCACTAACGAGGTTACTTCTGACAGTGACAAAACAGGTTGTGTTTATGGAGTGGATAGCGTGAGTCGCTCATCGGTAGATGAATTCATTTGTGAATAAAAGTTGAAAATAGGGAGAATTTTCAGGCATTTTTGAATTCGCTTTTCAGAAGGAGTATTTAGAATTAAGATTTAACTTAGTCTCACAAAATGAACTCCAGTAAGGGACTACTGTCGTAGGAAACTTCCCTCAAGATAATCCTGTGTCAGTTCAGGTAAGTCCCCTGGTCACTAGCACGCACGCAAGTACGCTCAGTAGTTCGAACACACAGGCCTACTCCTTATGATGAAAACATTCGCAGGGATCGTATCAGCAACGGTTGTATAGTGGTTATGGGTTGTCTAACTTTTATCTTTTTTCATTTATCTTTTGTTTTTCACTTCCTTTTTAATGAAATAACAATGTACATCAATTCTCAGGAAGGTGGCCGCAGTCAGCAGTGGGCTGCCAAGTGGGGAAGTTGACCGACGATGCGAGGATTCGAACCCGCGACCTTCGCGTCCGAACGCTGCTACCTTATCCGCTTGTCCACCGCCGGCCAGACTTGTTCACTTCGGTCTACACGCTGCCTCTGCTGCGTTGACGTCTCAAGGATGGAAGTGTATTTTACGTGTTCTGACCTTGCCTGCTCACGGGTTTCTTGCTGACTAAAGCATCTTTTGCTCGCCTATGCGCGTTTATTTATTAGTGAATCCGGTTACCAGTGATGCATTGTGCACCACATTTAATCGTAAACGCAAAGGATTTAAACGTGTATATCATCATTAGATAGTGTCCTCTACTTTGTCATAGCAAGTGTTCCCCTGTAACGTGGGAATCCTATGCATACACTTCGACGCATTCAACGGTGATGAACGCACTGAAATCATATGCCATTTTCAAGAGATATCGGTTTTATGGACAAAATGATACACATAATACTCCATTTTCTTGCTGTTTAAGATGGGAAAATATGAAATGAAACGAAGACGATTCTTTTCTGTCCTCGATCTGATCAGTTATTTATGGTCACAGGTTAAATTCATTTGATCAGAATGCGGGATTGCATTCCCGTATATTTTGCATTTCACGGATTTGCCAACCGTGACATGTTTCAACATCAACAGATACAAACACAAAAAATTCATATCTTATGTGTCCACGCAGCCTGATATTTACGGCAAACTTGTTTTACCGATTTCTTCAGTGGTCTGAAGACCAATCTATTCAACCGGACCTTCTCGCGAACTAAGTGTGTCAAAGACGCGACAATGCAAGCTACTAATGTTATTATTAGTACAGCTATTAGCCTGGTCACCAAACGCTGAAGTATGTGTGT
This sequence comes from Fasciolopsis buskii, assembly GCA_008360955.1. NCBI lineage: Eukaryota > Metazoa > Platyhelminthes > Trematoda > Plagiorchiida > Fasciolidae > Fasciolopsis > Fasciolopsis buskii. Next base: position 204,798 of record LUCM01006553.1, read on the forward strand.
GCATGAAAACATGTATATATATTCATTTATGTGCGAGTGCATATATATATATATGTACATATGCATGTAAGTGTGCATCATCAGTTCATCTTGCTCACATTAATTTTACTACGAGAAATTTGTCATCTTCTGGCACATATTTTGGACGTAAACCCGACCAAGTTTGATGTATATAAACAAATTTTAGTAGCTGCACCAGTAATTAGCGTTGTTCAATACACGTCTCTGCAATTACTCTGATTAATAAGGATTCTGTATTTTGTTCTCCACGAAGTGACTTCCTTCTACCTTTTGCGTTTATATGTACACATTCTATCTCCCTCTGACAGTGCACCCAGTTTTTCTATTCCCGTTTTTCATGGATTCAAGGCAGGTAAAAACTCACCGTCAAGCGAGCTTCTCGAAGCACGGGCAATAATAGGCATGTACCTAGCACGTGTGTGCGTGTACGTATACGTGCATGGATGTGAATATGGATGGTGAAGTATTTGATCACTTCACAAATGACAAGCAGATGAGAAATCAATGGGAGTCAAAGCCAATGCACCACTATATTAAAACTGAGTTTGCCGTTTGCTGATGTTCCTCTCCTGTCCTCTTTTTCCCAACTTGGTGAAGGTAGTTATCCTTTATTCAACCTACCAATTAACTCAGTCATAAACCTGATGTTTTTCGCTGTCTGATCGATGTGCCGGCAGTGGTTTACAACGGTAAACAATCGAGTGATTGTGGAGCATCAAATGAGACTGTATTGACAAATAAGTAGATCGTTTTGAGAGTCGTCCGGTGCAGCCTAGCAGTTCATTACGTGTTTAATTCGAATTCCGTATTACTTCCGGTGGATTAAAAGAAAACGTACCAGTCTTTTGTTCCGGAGACTGGTTGTTAAACTGGCGCATTGGTACTAAAACTCGATGCCTCACTATGGGTACCGCAGTCAAAGATGTTAATACCTAACGAGCTTCGTGAAACTTTCAGCAGTGTTCCAATCATTGGAATCACATAATAATTCCATAATTTAGCGAAACTAATAACTTTTTCCTTAAAGTAAGTCGTTCAGATAGAGGTAATGCGTTAATCTCACATGAATATGAGAGCATTGAGTGAGTGATCCCACTTAACGAAGAGAGCACTCAGACCACATTCGAGGACAGTTGCGAACTCAAGAAGACAGTTACTTTGTTGGAGTTCAGCCAAATACCGATTAGACAGTCTAACGAAATTTCTCCAGTAGCCTAGCGCTTCATTTCCACTTTTCTGATGTTCGCCACTTTTGTCCAGTATGTTTAAGTGCAGTAATATAACATTCCGCATAGCTGGATGGAATCAAACCAGCACCGGAATATCTCCGATCCCGAACTACACAACCGAAAACAGTGGTAAGACCGCATCAACTGGAAATCACGTTAGGGGTTAGTTATAAAAAATGTTTATAATACCTAGATAAAGATGTCAATGGCGAAATAACCTCGGACTGATGACAATTGCCAGTGTTCACTTATTCCGTTTGTGGGTCACGATAATTCGGAGCACTAAGTTTAGTTGTCGATGACAGCGAAGACGTACCAGCCTGTGTCATATGATTCATCGATTCATCACATTTAAGTAACCTGAAAACAAGATGAGTGAACACAAATATGGAACCGTAATGAAGTCATAATTTGTAGGTGTGACATATTTCCATCCTCAAGATAGACCTCATATACCGGAGTTTTGCAGTCCAACTGATATTCACATATACCTGAGGTCAGGCGGTAAGTATGGATATATGTGCTTATCGAAAACAGCCGTGTCGATGGAAATGATAGTGAGACGAGACGGTGGTTAGCTTAGAGAGTTTTCAAACGAATTGTGTCTGTGAGAACGTAATCGTCATATTTTCAAACGGTTATACAACTTATGAACTGGGATGCTCTACCTATGATGGAGAAGAATAGTTTATATATATATATATATCGTGATGCAAAGGATGGATGTTGACTACAATGGTTCTGCTCGTCGTCACTTTTACTGGACAAATCCCACCGAGAAATGACTACCGACTTGAGAAAGGGGACCGGTAAGCTAAATACGAGGAACCCATTGATGCCAGATTTCAAAAAACCTGGATTTTTTAAAGGGGCATCTGAATTAACACAGATGTATACTGCTCGAATAACAGAAAGACTAAAATTTTTTTGCCACGCTGCACTGCTCTGAGTCAAATGATTCACACTTTGTCTGTTTAGACAATACGACTGTGCCTGCGTGGAAATTCTTGCAGATGGGAATGGATTGCAACATACTAAATCAGGTTGTTTCAGTGAATGAACAATCTAATCCAGGTTTGCTTAGTTGAGTCGCGCCGGATAAGAGTAGCCAATAAATCCGGTATCCACCGTCACAAAATATCTTTATGGAAACCTGAAACTGTTAGCGTTTCTCAAAGCTCGTCTGCCCAAGTCAGAAACTCGCTTGTGCACGACCCGAGACAGTTATTGTAAAAAGCCTTTATCCGTTTTGGTGAGATAGCAACATGTGAGCTAACTGCGTATCTACTAAAAACTTCATTTCACTAATAATAAGCTGCTGGTGATGAGATGCTTTGTTAGCGTGCTTAAAACCTACAAGAATATAAGAAATACGTGTTTCTTACCGACTTAACCAAAACGGGAAACACGATCACCCGGACTTTTTCTCAAATCACTTCACAGGGGCAATGTTGTTGGCTGTTAGTTTTCCCAACCCTCGTCGTCGCAAATGAGGCAACTGAAGCTCAATCATTCCCACCAACGATAGTTGCAATAATCGACTCACATCCAAAAAGCATCAGACGGGTATTCTTATTTCCTTCATGCATACGTAAATGTACATAAACCATGTGATTTGGAATTAATTTCTCAAGATCTATTCAATAAGAACTGATAATTCACATGTGTCGGATCATGGAGTTAGTTGTTAAGGTTACTTCTGAACATGCATGTCACATGAAAAGACGGTTAAATTATTTACGTTCTCCGAGCAGTGAGTTATGGAAGTTAGGATTAAAATGGCATTTTTATATCACGCAGTCTCAGTTTTCACAGTACGAACTGCCTGTATTTGAGTGACGAGAAATAATTCCGCGATTAGAGCACAGGTCATAGGCGAACATGTTTTCGGTGAATACATCCGCAAGCCAATACATTCACATTTACATGGAGACGATTACTAGGGCGATTGGTTAAATGTGCCCATAAGATGCGTTACAATCGATAATTCGATGAACTAAGTGAGGAATTGTATTTGGCTGTGTCTGGTAAATGAATATGAACTATTCTCTGGGAGACAATTGGCATATAATCTCACAGAAAACCTCATCGTTGAAAGAGCAAAACTGTATTGGCACTGTTTTGTTACTGGTAGTTTAGTTAGTAGCCAAATAAGAAATAAGTACAATGTATCCAGAAATAAATTTCTCGCTGTGGTCTTAATCTTTAATTTAGTGAAACTGCTGTTTACCAAGTGAGACTCGCACAAATTGGAATTACACGCGTACTGCACACAGTCGGCTAACATAATTGTGCCCCAATTTACGTGACCTGTAGCCACAGCTCCGAGATTCATTGCAAGCTCTAGCTGAGCTTGACTACGAAACACAAGCGCACGTGGAGCACGTGCACTTCTGATGGCAAACAAACCAATGAGAGTCAGCAAGAATAGCTTTGTAGCACAGGGTCTCCTACTAACATTCATCCAAACGGTTGCTGGAACTGCAAACGGCGAATGTTCCCTGCTGATTCTAAACAAGGATAAGATAAAAACGGCTAGCTCCCACCCTGTGCAGTTCGACTCGCGAAGCTTGGTATTACTTTTTTACTTACCAGCAAGCTTGCTGCATTTTCACTAAGCTATCTTATAGTTTGAAAACTTCTACTATGACCAGTCACAGTCTCACATCATTTGGTTTAGGTATGCGATTACCCACTGCTCGTATTACGTTGATATAATTGTCATGACTATTTGACGCCTAGTCCTTCATATCAGTCGCGACCACTTTCATCCCCGTTAGTGTGCAGCAAACTCGATTGCATCACCTGTCTCTTGATGCTTCAGGGTAGTCTGGAGTGGGTTTTTGGAGCTCCGAATCGGCTGACCGCCCTGAACACTTGAGGTGCCTTCCAATGGCCTTACATCTCAAATAGCTTCTACTGAGGAAGTCCCACGCACTGCCTTCTTGTGGCCGGACGAAGGGGAATGACCGGTCCAGCCCACCAAGTGGACTAGTCATTGATAATCAGTCTAGGAGAGTTGGATGAACCTTGATTTCAAACAAATTACAAGGTGGAGGGTGGTAAACGGCCGTATGCTCACCGGTACCCGTGGCGAAAAGGTTATTGAGCCCTCAGGATGTCTAGCCCCATCCAAAGGGCCCATGAACTGAACAATCAGTCACCGGTCTCCAGTGGGTTATGTGACCTTCAGATCCTCCTTCCGCCTCGTAGGCTAGATCATTTGACTAGAGACTCGGGGTAGGGCCCCCTAAGTCAACCTTCTACTTCGGTTTAGAGAACCGGGTAGTACCATGCCTACAAGGGAACTATGGATCCCGTTGATGACGTGGAGATGGGGGATGAAAGAACTGCTATGAGAGGTGAAGTCGGCACATTTTTTCTCTTCCTTTCCTCATCCTCACTTATTGTTTTCATCCTTCGCCGTGATTCCATGGCGAATTTCGTGGCAAGTAGTCTATAGTTAGATTTGCACAAAACATACATTCGTGTTAACTGCATTCTGCATGGATTTATGTGACCTCAGTGACCTGAACTATCTGGTCTCATTTTCCCGGGCCAACCCGTTAAATCAAACATTAAGCTTCTGTTTGTTTCACATAATCACTCATGGGTGAATCGTCAAGGCTTTTAGGTCTGCCATAGTCTTCTGACTTGACCAAGACAATTGACCTTTGCTAACCACGCCATTCTTACGTGTTCCCCATGTTTTTGTTTTCTGTTTGACATTAGTTTATTGGTTTATCCACGTTTGTGACCGAAGGCGAATTCGCTTTTGTCATGTACTACCCCAGGTATCTTTGTCTTCCGAAAGACTTTAGTCTTTGGTTATATACCTGTGCGTACATTCATATGATCACCCTACTCCACCTAGATTGACTAATTCTACGAATCGTTCGTTTCCTTAACGCCTGCTCAATGATTCGCTGTAGCAACCTCTCATTTAAAATCAGATTCCTTGTTCACCATAACCTCATTTGAATCGATAAGTGTGAATGGGTGAAAAGTCCATTTAAGAATCACATGGTGATTCGTCGGTCGGGCAAGGCTTATCTTCAGAAAGGGGACACAAAGCCTCAAAGTATGGGTTTCCCTCCTCAGTATTTTGTCCAATCATCCGTATGCGAAACATACTACTGAACAGATTCCTTGTTCTAGTTCATTTGCTTGAACCATCGAACCTTCTGACAGATGTGATCATCTTTCACTGATCGGTTGACGTATCGCTGTCAAATCTTGGGGCTGGATTTCCCTAATTTAGAGTTTGTACATTTTTATCATTGAGTTAATTGCTTATTAGTCCACGCAGGGTTTGAAAATTTTTTTTTGGGATTAACAAAGCGTCACCTCCTTACCAGTTAATCAATACTGGGGGACGGTCCCTACCGGTAATAGACTTTCGATCATTTGCAGCGTGCTTGTTTGTTTGTACGTACATCCATTAGTGAGCATGGGTAGCACACCAAATATTTATTTGAGAGTGATCGTTGAGATTTACTAAAAAAGCTCTGTCGCGTTTACAGAAGGAATAAAAATCGGACATACATGCGTGTTTAGTCCATCGGTTGCATGCAGGCCTGTTTGTGGAAAAGTAACGGACGAGACCGGAGGTAGTCAGCTGGATTCCGCGTCTGTCTTCTAAAGAGTTAGAGGTCCGAATCCCAAGTTGGCTGGTCATTCAGGTGGTAGACGGCAACTTACTGTCGCCCGGCTCATTACCACACGTGACCTACTGAGACCCTGTGATTCTATGCCAGTCCAAATTCTATGGTCACGGTTGCAACTTCCTCCTTCCCCATGTAGTGGTCCCCAACGGTTATGCGCATGACCCCCTCCAATACACTCGTGATCCTAGCCTGTCACAAAAACGTAATTTGGAAGCTGGTTGATCGAACCTATCTCTCACAATGGGAACATACCACACCAACCAATGACTGTGACTAGTTCCTGTGAAAGGGTGTCGATGATGATCCAACATCGAACGACGAATTACGAGTCATGCGTCGGTGTCGGCTATGAGGCTTCATAGGGTTGGCGACATGATGGACTGACAAAAAGTGACAAGTTTTGAACCTCAGACTCCTTAAAGTTAAAACTACTTATGTCGGCCTCGCCAATTTCAAGGACGCATACCGTAAAATAACTTGAAGGGGCTTTTGTACTAACTTACGGTAAATTATTTTGCAACGTACACAATATCAGAAACCCTATCTTTAAACTGCTTTGCTCCTCGTCTAATTGTGATAATCTCCATTTTTGTGATGACTAAGAGAAATCCTAGGAAAACAGTTACCATTAGTAGTGTGCTATGAGAACACTGAGAACACTCAGCGACATGTAATTCACCACCCTGAAATTCCAATGAGGACAACCGAATAACTCTGACTACTCGCAGGATGCTGTCGACGAACGCAACTGATATTTCGTCCCAAGTTCTTCTTGTGATAATTTACAAGCCCTGAAGAACAAGAGGGTTCTACGGCAGTATAACCTTCCTTTTCAAATAGTATAATAGATCTTCGGTTGGGTTCGAATCCGTGGACTCGGCCGGCTGTGGAAGAGATCTCACCCCACCAGCGATTTTTAGCAACTCTCGGTCAATGCAACGTGTACTGTCGTGGTAGTTCGATCTTCTAATTCTTAAACCGACCTATAATTCCTTCAGGAGGTCTTTTTCACCGTCCGCTTCCCGCATGCGATTGAGCTTGAACCATAAAGCAATCCTCCCAAAAACCATCCCTCAGTGTTCCGTTGTTTTGACAGGGGATTTTTCTACTTTTCCTATTTCATTAGTTTGCCGGGGTTTTCTTATTCAAAATGACCATTTCTGTATGGTTATAAAGCATTTGTTGTACCGCATTTAGATCACTGCTCATCTAAACGTTCACAGATGAAATAAATCCTAATGATTTCATCGGTACAAAACAGTTGGTCTCAACCCCAGCATCAAATCGTGCTGGCTCCAAAGATCCGAGATTAAAATAGTTTAATGCAACCAGGCGAGCTAACTCATCTACACGTGAAACCGAAAACAGCTTCACGAAATCACTTAGCAAGAAACATTATAACTGCGGGTGATGTGTTGCAAGATTCGTAGGAATCCAGCACTTCAGTGAGGGGAGCATCCATCAACGCTAAAAGCATTGAATACTGTGAGTCTGATTCTCGAATCGCGTTGGCGCTAGCTGATAGTGACTGGGAGTTTTCTTAGGCTATTGATCTCCATTTTACAACAGATGACTAAATAAATTAGTAAGTGTGAATGCAAGGACAACTAGCAAACTGTAAACGTGTAGTTACGAAGAAAATCGTCAGACCCTTGTTGTGAAATAAAAAACCCAATTCTATTGTCCTAACAAGTTCCGCTCCTCTGCCCTATTCTAATTCAATACTATCCCCGCCTTGGTCAAGCATACCCAGTCATATGGTTTCTTGCCACTCAATACGTGTATCGTTCATATGTCAAAATGTGTTCACGTACATAGGTTGGTCCAGGTCAAAACACATTAGCTGACTGCCTTCAGTTTATATAGTCACAGTAGACCGATATTCTTTAGACCATTCAACGCCCCTGTCAGCCATCAGAGATACAAGGAAAACCAGGTGGTTTTCAGCCTTTCTCGTGAACTAGACTGAGACAGCGGTTACAATCTTGTTCTCTGGTTCGTAGTTGATCTGGGCCTAGACTGTGTCATTCATCCGATTGCAAAGTTGGTCGGCCTGACCATTATTTCAAACGGGAATGAGAACTGGGGACACCAACACATTTCAACATTCTCCCTGTTCGGTGGTGCTCAATATCAGTATAACTTTTGGTGCACTGAAGAGGCTGAAGATGAGATAGCGACCAGCGGCCACCGCGATAGGAGTCTTGGAATGTCTGCAGATGATATTTTATAAAGTGCCGAAGCCAGCACATGGCTCGCGAACACTAGCTTCGATTTTGTACCAACCAGTTACCCAAAATCCTAGGGAAGTGTTATATTGATAAATTCCTATGATAAATTTACAGTCGGATGAAGAACGTCGAACGTGCTGCTGCTCGTCCTTGACTTCTGTCATGCTGGAGGAGAGTGCATGCTGAATGGGCCATTTCGGAGCGTGAGACGTCCTCGAAAAGTTGCTTTTTGCTCCAAAAGGGTGAATAGAGCTGCATCCAGAATTCACACTCTTTTTGTTCGCCCAAAAGATCCCGGGCAGTTGCCGAGACGTTTCCGGCTTTGCTTTGGCCTACCATCGCTTTTAAAGCGCTTCAGTGAACGTCAGTTTTAAGATCTAGAGGAGTCACTATATCCAGCTTCTGCGACTTAATGTGTGTGCCGTTTCTACGTCCGGGATCTTCCATTGACTTTGTCGTGTATCTGTACGGCTGAGTGGCCTGTCAGATGTGTTCGCCGTCTATCGCTTTCCATTGATTTGTCGTGCTGGGTGCACAAACGCGCACATCGAACAACTACACTAATAGTTGGATTCCTCTCTCCAGTCAATCGGACTTCCCCATTGAACCAGCGGGCTTATCGCCTGGCCCTGGGCACATGCGCTCTGTTCCACGCTCACTTAGAATCCGAATTGGCTGGGGTATGAACTTCACCCAGTTTGTGTGGCTAGACTCGAGTGTTGAATACTACGTGTTTGACTGAATCATTGACAGTCCTATGCGGTGTGACAACACAAGTTCAACAACGCATGCTATCTTCATTTTAATTGCGTACTGTTTTGCGAGGTGTGTGCTAATTCTGCCAGTTGCTAAAATTTTAGGCGACAATAGCTAGCAGCATACAACAAACTTGACGCATATACCATTCAATGTGATCCTTTTTTTAGCTTCTAGTGATCCATAGGATCACAATCCCAAAGCAAGTGTAAATATTCACCTTTCGGGTAGTATGATTGTTTCAACAAAGAAGCTACTTCACCTTGATGTCAAAAAACAATAAGTATCAGTGGGCTATTTTGCGATGACTTATCAAGTTTGTTCCTACCCCGATACGAATAACTTTCTAACTGCTCTATGTAACTCAGCCTTGTGGTTCATCCCTGCTTGGTATACGATCTCCGTTGATTCAGGGAGGTAAACCAAGACAGCACACTATTTCCTCAATGGGATCACTCTCCATCAGAGTTCAGTTGTTGCTCTCCACATACTTTTGTTTCTCTGATGACTAGAATCTTGCGACTGTATCATCGTCATAGTTGTTGTAAGTGCCATTTTCCGTTGGGATGTTCGTGGTGACGTTGGGACAGATGATAGGTGAAATATTCGTAGTCTGAGGATATTTCTGCGTCCACATTGTTTGCATTCGTTCGCTTTTTACACAGGATGAATTGCAATGATTAAAAAAGTCCGACTCACGAACCAGATTGGGTTTTACACTAAAGATGAAATCGTGACTTTCAGGCAAAACCCACGAATTGGGTTTGGACACCTGTGCCGCCATTGTGATCCCTTAGGTTCAAAACGAACACCTATTCTACTTAATGGACTGACTTTCCGGAATGGTATTGTTTTGTTGCTAGAGCGGTTTCACAGTTTATTTAAGTGGACCGAATGCCTTATCTGAGAGTAAACACTGAACCACATGAGTGAAATGGTTGATAGCGCATCCAGTTGGTAGTATCGCTTCACTAATCGGCTTTTGGACTACAGAATCGTCGAAAAGAAACATCGTTTCAGCAGCTGGTATTGCTCAGTTTTTACTGTTGGGAACATTCCGGCGGAAAAGCATCCAAGTTCTCAGTGTTCACTTCTGTGCCATATTGATGATGTGGCAAACGCATTGCAGAACAGTAAGCAACAACCTTTACCATTTCACCTCGATTTGAGAATAAATTCAGGGTACACGACACACCTCTTATTCGAGAACAGAGCATAGTGAAACTACCTAAATCAACCTGAAGCCATAGAGTGGAATCAGAACACTCCTGTTATCATATCTTCCTTGGAGTCTGTTCCTTTTATTCAGCATCCGCGTTCCTGTTAATTGATGAGATGCAGAGGTCCGAGAAAATGACCAACAGAAAACAATCTGAGCAACTGATTCAGATGAACCGGTTTCATCTCTGTCAGGTTGATCACGGTATTATTCTCAACTGATGAGCGATTACTTTAATGAACTTACTCGACATTTCGCAGATCTTAGTTTTAAATCTGACTCTATCCTTACTTTTGTAGGCATTCGAAGGTGATAAAAAAAAGACCTTTAGGTCGTCCCGAATCCGTACGGTCTTCATGGCTGAGTTATCTGAAATTGTTTTGTGAACTTGTGTTGATTTGTGTTCACTAGTTGACTATCTGGATTTCATAAACAACAAAATCGCGGCAGTTCGTGCTGTCATTTCCACTGTGGTGGGGACATGGATTCTGCATTGACGATGTTGTTCACATGATGCGCGCTACGCTAGAACGTGACTAAGCCCAGAAATTCTGACGTGACGTCGTGAGGTGCCCTGTGTAATCAGCATACCCTTACCAAGATTACGGGCATTGGTGCTCGGGGGATAAGGTGCACGGTTGTTTCTGTCACAGCCTCACAATAGAATTTAGGTAATTCGGTGCACCCCTCACAACTTAGCAACGGAAGAAGCGAACACTTCTTTTTGACAGCGGTAGCATGGTTGCGCTGATGATTGTGCATCATCTTAGAGTCAAGGGATCAAGCCGTGTCGTTTGAGTTGGGCTAGATCCCGTTTGTGAGATGAGGCTACCAGCCGGTGTCGAAATGGCAAAGCCGCCTTAGTGCGGCAAGATCAGTCATGTGACAGTGAGGATAGATCAAGTATGAGAAGCAGGACAGTATGACAAGCCCGCCGGCACTCAGGTGAATGGCGCACGAGCAAAAAACCTGAGTGACTGCAGGCCAGGATGCTAAGTGAGGAACCAATCCCTCGCCCCAGGTCTGAAACTGAAAAGGCAGCCTATAGCGCTCCCGTCTGCTTCAGCGGACGTACCATGCTCATCCTGACCGTACTGCACTGTCCAATCAATGAAAATACAGGTGGATCGTTTCTATCACTACCCGGGACGAAAACGCCTGCAGTTATCTGTGATGCGATTTAGTCAACGTGTGTTCATCGACAACACAATGGCCCAACGATGATAGACGTATATTTCAACTCCTGTGTTCGACCATGGCCACCGTGAACATAAAAGAGCAATAGTCGCATTTGTGCAGCTCCCACGAGATACGAACGCGGTTTGTCGATGCATACAATGATGACGAAGACTGATGTGTAGAGCCAGATGCTGGGGAGTCAAGCAGAAAACCGCATACCTATGAATGAAATTTCTGGAGGCCCTGTGATGGTGGAGGATAAACCGGATGGAACAAAATTATGTGAGGTTGAAGTTGATGACATCTTTGAATGGATATCGGAGAATTGGATTATAACCCTCAATGAAATACGCTTGACAATGTACGTAAAGTACAAAAAATCACTCAACCTATACATTGTCGGACGATAAGTACACAGTGGACTAAGAAAAAGTGTGTTCAGCATCTGCTAACACCGATACCGAAGACGACAAAACGGTACGGAATTTGTAAGTCGATGAAACAGTATCCAATGAGGCAGAAAGTCGTATGCAGATCTGGATTGGGATGACAATCATAAGAGGGACAATATCGATGATCACGTTGTAATGAGAACGAATAATTGTCGTCAGATCAATTTACATTCTTAGAACTTCTGGCTTCTCGTGCGACCACAGAAATGCAGATTAATCTTCAATTCCTTTAGATCTTACTCAACTGTGCTGTTCGCTTCCCAAGGAGTGTCCGACTAAAACCAGGTTAGCCGGTATGTCATTAAAATGGTTATTTGGGCAAAACTAGATGTCCACTTATTTAATTCGCGTCCGAGACCCTTGTCAATGATACCTCACAGGTAAGACGTCAGATCGATAAGCAGAAGATCAGCGATCTAACTCCAGCTCGTGGTGTTGACCCTTGAAAGCGTAGGGCATAAGTGAGTTTTTTGTCCCATACATGTTCTGGTTTTTCATGTTACCTAAAAGCGAATGCAGATCAATACAAATTGGGTTGGAGACATGGACGAGCAAGGTACTGTGCGCACACATAAACGCAATGGCTTTATAAGGTGTTGGAAGAGCTGGAATCGTACGTGATAATGCTCCTTCCAGTCTAAGACTGTAAAGCGCATTCACAGAGATTGCTCGAGTAATGATTTTCTGTCTCAATCGTCAATCATCCCCGCTCAACCTGACCGTGTTAAAGTGCAGTGTTTTGTAATATTCCGGTGTCATACTTTTGGATTGTCTCTGGTTGTTGACTCCTCAATCGTCCAATCTCCGGTAGAATTTAATCATAAACAAGCACAAAAACTGTGTTCAACTTTCAGCTGAAAATGAATACCTAAGAAAGCACGAGAAGAAAAACATGCCCATGTCATTGGGTGCTTGGTGTAACGAACTGATGCAACTAACTGAATTGGATAACGTGTCGCCCGCCTATTGGTTGACAAGCTGGTGTGAAAAGTAGACAGTATGTTATCAACTACTGGTGAATTTCGAAGTGTGCTGAAACGATTGCACCTTGGACAAATTTGTCATGAGCACATTGCTATACGGAATATGCCGATCTGTGATTGGGTAGTATTAACAAAGCGCCTATGCATGGACTGATTGTATGATGACTGGCAACTTGATAATAATAGTTTTCAAGGGAGATTTTCGATCCCCTAATATTTTAGACACTAAGATAAAGAAAGGTATGTCAGTCGGATAAACAGCACATCAGGTTCGACAGAAACGAAACGATGGACGACAGTCCTAGAAACGACTGCGGAAGTGGTAATTGACAGGTCTCTTTTCATAGGTGGAAGTGTAAAATTCGGCTTTTCGGACCACACTATGCAGAGGTTGCAACGCGTGGGCGCTTGATTAATTTTTGGTTGATTCGCAAAATTTCCGACAGCTATACAAACACTAAATTCGCGGAGCCCACGGGAGATAAAGTGTCACAAATCAAAACCGAGATTCTGTATTAGATTTACTGAATAAATTAAGCAATGATCCTTCGCATCTAGGCTACATCAGCCGATTTTTTCTTGGACCTCGCACCGGTTGGGATGAAATTGACGTGCAGAACGATGAACAACCATTAAAACTTGCATGATTATCTCTCGAGACCTGTAGTTCTGGCGTATCGAAAATACTAGAACCAACCGTTCGGCACCGTCGACTTGAAAAAAGCCACTAGCAGGCCGTGAGCAGTAACCTCCTGTAACATCTATGATTACCTGAGGGCCCTAAATTTGGATCGATCATAATGAGAAAGTTATGATAAAAAACCGCCTTGTATAGAATTCATCACACCCACGAAACTTCGTCTTAGCTCTTCACACTGCCCCTCCACGTGATATGCAGCCCTTCATGATCCAAGGTTTGTCAGTGGACCAAGAGTTGTTTTCGGTATTTCCAATTCAAACAGAAGATCTGGTACACGACGTAGCAAAGAGAGACAGGGTGCTCACGATCAGTTAGGAGCCAATGACCAGTGTTACAATTCGTACAGTTTTTGATCAATTCGGATCAACAACGCGTGCGGGGCCTCCGCTTAAGTTGCCGAAAGAGAAGTTAGGTTCGTCGGCAACGACCATGATACAACGTTTCACAAGGCCAGAAGGATCAACGACTTGTGTCAGTGCGGCTACGACTGAGACAAAAAGATTGCAAATTGTCATCTGGATTCGGTCTGGACCGGTGCTTCTGTCTACTATATTTACAGCAGTTCGGACGCCTGTAGCCCCATCAGCAGAAGGACGGGCCTCGTGAGGGTTATAAGACCACCACATCAAAGTACTGTGACCAGACCGCCGTGATATTTTACGGAGAATGAGCTTAAAAAAGCACGATACCTTTAGGCACTGTCGCCACTCAATCAGTGAGCCTGTGCCCATCTTATTCTAGGCTAACTACCAACTTTCCTGAGATTGCCCTGACCTCAGGTTGGAACGCGCCAATATAAATAGTAAAGTATCTAATAAACCGTCTTCTTTGTACGACATTTGCTTCCGCTGATTCCGAGTATTGTTGTAAAGAAAACAACCGGCTTGGAAAGATAATTTAGAAGAATTTTGGTCTCTGTGATTCGAAGTCCAAACACAGTCCATCGAATATTGTGGCTGACAACTGTCAGAATTTTCAACTAAAGACACGTAGATCGGAATCGCCCATTATACGTGAGTACCTTTTGTGCTTGCTCGCCCCATCGTACATTACATTTGATTGTCCCCGTTTCCTTGTGCTGGATTCAAATGGTAGTGCATGCAACCAAATTGAACGATATATTTATATCCGGTTCATGAGCAAAACAACAGGATAGCACAGTCACCACCTGGTCCTTATGTCTCTTTTGCAGTGTGGCACCTCACGAAGTGAGGGTATCCATTTTGGTGAGGGTGCGACAAACGTTGAAGTGTGGTTTGAAAAATCCCAAGGGTTGTCGGTCTTGTTGGGATGCACACACACACGTATCTTTTACTCACCACATGTTATCACGATGACGCTCTCATCAACTGAACTGAACTGCGAGGCCACCTAGAACGAACTGAGGACGTTTCACAAGACAAATTGCCAGATCAAAGAACATTGGACTACGAAATGATCCAAGCAAAAAATGATCTATATTTTGTCGGAGTGGTTCGACGGCAACGACTACTGCCACACCCGCGCAGACACTTCAAAAACGAAAAAATTACCAAAATGTAAAAAAGAAAAGACAGAACAGAAGGAAGATGAGCACAAATATAAACACCCACACATGTACGCGCGTGAGGGGTGTTGTGCGCGGTCATCGAAGACGACCTGAATATTGTCGTCGGTTCGTGGTACAAGATTAAAAACACAGAGAAGTCATCAAGGTGTAACTATTTGAGTCCCTGCACAGGGAAGAAAAAGAACAAGCAGATAATCAGACAATTTCAAGCGGCGGTAACTAAAATACTGCGTTGTGGTCGAATTTTGTAGCACCGCCTTCGACTGGGTCATGCAAAGAAAGGGCTATCACGAAACAACACGGTGAAAGAATAGGAATTAATAAAGGCGTGGAGGCAGTGATGGTTGCTCGTTGGATGAGGTCCAGTAAGTGAATACAAGAATCCCTGAATTCTCACAGAACGGAGGAAGACAGCCGTTCGTTGTGAGATCTATTATGAGTACAGCACAAATAAGTGTAGTTATCATAAATAATTTCTAATTAAATAATCTCGAAAGTGAAAAAAAGACTGAGGGAAACGAGAAGTCTGAAATTGTGGGATTAGAATGCATGATAACAACAAATTCCGGATATGACTAAGGGAAAGATGTGCATCCGCATCCCATAAAATGACCGTACTCAAATGGCGGTGAGGGGCATTGGGAGCAGAACCATGAATTATTCATGTCGAAACAACGTACGAAGCAAGTGGCGGAAATGCTCGAAAAATGCAAATGTTAATCCCGTGCTGATAAGAGCTTTTACAGCCGAAGGCTGCCATCCTTTGAAAAGGCTGCACCAACCCTCGTTTTGGATAATATCTTTCAGACACAACAGAGATGCATAGAATTGCGTGCGCAGCAGACCGAACGGGTGGCACGTGGGATCGGTGCCGAGTAACTTGTACGAAGCGGCAGTGTGTGCGTGCGGCAACTGACCGAACGCTTGCCTTGCAGTCTCGAAACCGCGGATCTCCAAACGTTTTTTGATCAAATCCAGCGGATACACAGCAGTCTTCCCAACCAAACCGGCTAGTGCACCGGCAATCAGTGCGAATGCCTTGGGTAACTGGTCGCCGCGAGACGACTGAGATCCATCACCTATTCGCAGTCATGGCGGGGAAGCAGTGTGATCGAAATAAAAATGTAGATGGCATCCAAAGACAGGAATAAATTTCATCATTCTGCTTATCTGCACAGATATGAAAACCAATCGGTACAGCCGTATCGAGCGGTGAAACCGGTCGCATGCTTTCAGGGAATTTGTTTTCTAGCCGAAAAAACAAACTAGCAATTATGCCTTTTTATTTTGAAAGCTGGCCCAACGAATCAACGAAAAAAGCTCCAACTAATAGAAATTGAGATTCCTAAGGAACTTCGTCACTTATGCACTTTCACAATTGGTCAAATGATACAGCTGTGACAAGAAGTCCGTTTCTTCGTCATCATTACTTAAACCATTCTCCGCATTCCCTACTCATCTGAGTGAAGTTGATGAGCCGAATCTCCTCACGACGATGGACCACTAGTCAATAAAGAATATTCAGAACCTACAGGAATCTGACACCGAAATGACAACCATCAACTTGGACAATGGCTAAATTGGTTAAACCATTGTCGCCTGAAAGGTTGAAGGTCCGAATTGCAGATCAACTGACCACTAGCCAGCTTTGTTTTGCATTTCTATGCCCTTTCCACTAGGCTGTGAAACAACAACAAAAGTCAGTTGTGCACCACAATCAGGATTTTTTGGAAGCTTCGCAAGATCACATTCTGAATAATTTGTGGACTTCTGAGAGCACTGATTAAAAGTTTATCTTAGTTTTTGATTGAAAGGGGCTCCAACTGTAACAGCTACGATCGCCTTTCATTTTACATTCGAAACAACCACTTGACTGACTTTTTGAGATCTCGTTCCGACCGATTTGAACCGTGACACATGTCACACGCGTGGATTTGCGCGTCTACGCTGCATACGGTGCTGATTATCTGCGCGTTGCAGCAAACTGAGCAATGAGAGATACTGGCTAAATCATGAGACAGCGCACACAAATTCATACCAGCCACATTCGATATCTACAGGAACTCCATTGCCTCCTATTTGGCATGCATCCTGGTAAATCGGGACTGCGATTCGGCGACTTCCTGAGCAACCTGCCCTAAATGTTTAGATTATTCACCAGACAAGCTTTGTTTATTTTTTTACAGGGTGGTGAGTACAAGTTCCCTTTTTCATAGTTGTTTTTGACTGAAATTCAACATTTATGTTCGCAAAAGTGCATGAAGTATAATACAGTGTCCAGTAGTCTGGGATACTATTTTTTGTCTCCCAGATTCCAATTATCAGTTAATCCGTGGTGTAGCTATGATCGATTTTCACGTAAGCAAATCACAACCCATATAACTTCTGTTGTGGTAAATAACTGCATAGCGTTCGGCGGACATATTGTGGCAGCAAAGTTAAACTATTTTTCGGTATTCCTGAAAAGCTACGTGACAAAATCCGCTTCTATTGCCTTTGGATTTAATGCTAATCCACTTAGGTTAAACCTAATGTGTTGTAACACAACATAGGCGACTGAACGACGATATCATTAAATGACGAAAATTTCTGGCATTCCCAGAGAAATATTGTTCCAAGTCATGAACTCGTCACGGACGGATACCGAGGACGGTCGCCGCAGTTATGAATGTTAGAACAAAGATGATTCGCAAGGAGTTGAAACGAATTACTTTTTACTTACTGTCAAGCTGAAAGAAATTCGCCGCAAGCATTCGTTTCAATTTCTCATACGTGGCGAACGTGATTGACGTTTGAGGTACAATCAAGACCAGAGATGGACCTAAACCACGCCAAAGTGCGACCACTCCTTCGGTCCGAATGAGCCCGGCGAAACCACGCAGAAAACCGGTATATGTCTTCATGCGCATTTGAAATCAGGAAAGAGATTGGGATAAATGAAGTACCACCTTTTCACACGATCGTAATGAGGCTAAATTACAAATCTCGACAAAACTAATGCAACAAGTGTTATGTGTTCACCTTCCAGGCCAGTGTGTAACATTTGCATTTCAGAAGTGACAAAGCTTTTCGATGATAAGCCGTATGCTTTGGTACGAGCAGATGTGGTGGAAACGTACTCGATATCCCATTTTAACCATATGTATGCTTCAATTACAAACCCGCTGTGGACAACAAAGAGAGAGTTATTTATAATAATTTGATGCATGTATTAGTATGAACACAACACCGATAAACACAAGTCGTCGATGGGCCCGTCACTATTCCTCAGCATTTTTTGGTCAGCAATCGTAATAGAAAATTGTTCTTACTTCGAAAGTCCCCAAATTTTGGAATTTCGACGTTAATATCCACTTTACGGGTAACTTAATCAATTATCATATCAGGAGATCTGATATACCCTGGAGAGCGTCAGGATTCAGGCTGCGGTATGTTTTCATATGAAACATTAGATCTAAGCGTAATTTCACGTGATTTACGTCGAATTGGAGGAAAACACCTGTACTCAAAATAACATGTCTACTAGATGCTGATGGAGTGCAACATGGAGCTTCATTTGGAAAAAACTATGATTTAACTATTTTGTCTATTCTCATAAAAACGAGGAATTTACTTCTATCCATAGTAAGTCCTATTTTGATCTACTGAAAAGACTTCTATCATTTTGCCCATATTAGAGTGAACAATTTGGGTGAATATAAGAAAGAAAGACAACGCTTTCGAGAAACCCTCCGCTAAAAATGCCCACTTTGTAAGCGTTTCGCTAGTTATTGCATGATGCACCCATCGATAAAAAATCAACGGCCACCGAATTAACGCGCTTAGCACTTTCCACTATTAGGCAGGATAGTTATATTCCCTGCTTTATCGTGCGATCAACCCATAAACCACATCCGCTGACACTTGAAGGACTTCAAGATTTTCCCCAGTCATGGCAAGGGTGCAAGAAATGTTGAAAACAATCAATTTCGAAATTAGAGAACAGAACTTCTTTCGCAAAATCATAACAAGAATTATAAATGTGTTCATCGTTGGATCTGGTTGATTTGTTGCTTAAAAAACACTCGCCTGGCATAATTTATTCATCTAGTATTATGCAGATAGTGATTTTGTTTATTTTAAAACACTGGATTTGTTTAAGCATGAAAACTCTAACTTGAGCAAGTCATGCATCAGTTTATCGTCCCCTACACCGTTCATTGCTTCACTGTCAAGGTAACAACGTAAGCGTGTAACGTGGTGTACTTGAATGACCTTGGTGGAATGTCAACTTTAATGCAATTCAGGATCCCCCTGAGCTAGAAATTCTCCTGTTGGAAGTGATCAATGATTATTAGACCCAGCTACCTTAAAATGCCCTAATTATTAAGCAATTTCAGCTCGTAAATGTGTGCCTGATTGTGAGCAGAATATTCGATAAAATAAGTGTTTCTATTGGACAAGCGAGGCGGTTAGCAATTATTGTTATAAACTAGGGGAAACCCTAGAGTTCTTCCAAATAATTTTATGGAATTTTCATACTCCTTCAAGATTTCCATTTTCAGGTTCGATCGAGTTTATACTGGCAAACAAGGTCATATTATAACCTACAAATGGACACAACAAGAAAAACATGCAAATAAATTTATGATATTTACTTGCCCTTCTTTACACCTCCTAAGCATTACAATCTTTAGAATATTAGCAAAGGAAATGTCCGAATTGATCACAATCCGCGACATCCGTGTATGTCTCTAATAGTTTAACACTGTCTGGATGGTGTGTTGTTCATCCTAGTTCGCTAGATTTTCGATGCTGGCAGTCACGGAATAAATATAACCGAATCCGGTCGAAACGCAACATCAAGAAGAAAAAAACGGGAAACGCGTTCATATGTCGGTCCATTAACTGGCAACGTATCAGGCAAAATCAAGTGCATTGTGAATCAACTGGTACGTGGATCACGTGGACGCGTAAATGAAGACCTAGCACATTTTACTCGGGCGAGCTGGAAGGTAAAGACTTTCAGCACTTTCATCCAGACTGATGATATTTACCTGTTCGTTATTTTTTCCTATCAGCCTTGTAATATGATATCCAACGTGCTGATTAGTTCTGAGTACCCAAAACCTGATCGAGTCTCGATTCAGGCATGCTGATGAAGACAACGGCACTATATTGTTGAATATAGTCACTGTAGAAGAAATGCTTCGGGTTGTCTTTAAAACAATAACTGACAGCAAAATCAACAATAAACCACGTACTTTCTAGTTATAGCTTTGAAAATGCCTCATCGACACCATTACAAGACTGTCAGTCGTCTGGTAACAAATAAGTTCGTTTCTTGCGAAAAGCATGATCAGCTTGATTAGACCGAAAACCATGAGTACAGATCACCCAAGTTCAATGGAATTTCACAAGGAGCGTTGAAGTCCTTAATTTGAAAACGCTATCGAGCCAATAGCTATCTACTGGGGAAATTCGTCTGTGTACTGCACATTCTAACTGCGATTAACTGCTCCCATTTCGCAGAGACAATTCTGGGCTAAAGCAACCTCTAATTAATCTCAATATTCGGGTGACAGTTCGCTTTTGCATAAAAATGCGGACATGATAGCCGTGTCCTCGAACCACAAACATTCTTTTGTTCATTACGTAAAGTGATTTACAATAGTGAATCTCAAAGCCAGAAAAACAATGCAAATGAGACATTGCTGGGAATATTTAAGTAAGATTCAGCTTGTTGATTCTGGTTTTAAAAACATAAAGATTGCAAATTGTTGGGGAAATAGGAAGAGACTGTTTCAGAATTTTATCGTATAAATGAAGACTAAAATAAAAAAGTTCAACATCTAAGATGACCGGTCGTCTGAACACGAGGAACGAAAATCATAGGTAGAGAGCTGTCGAAGCCAATTCTGAAGAACAGAAACCAAAATAACAACCACAGAAGAGATAGTGAAGCGAATACTCGCTAATGGAAAGGTCACTGAAGACTGGAGGCCAGGGAAGGACCACTGATCAACGGTCTTCCGTTGAACCCGATAAAAAGAGTGGTAGACAGAGATCCGCCTCACGCGTGACTGTAGTATTCAAATGTCGAATGGATTTCAGGTTTGCACAAAAAAGAAGGCAGACATAAAAAGCGTTTGGCGCGTAGTAGAAAACTAAATGCGTGCAAGTGCTGATACACGGAGACCAACGAGAATTTGTGGATAAGCCCAACACTGAAAATGGCTTCGTGGAACGAAGAGAAGTCGAATCAAAACTCAATCGGAGAGAACAAGAGAGGCTTGCGTGAAATACAAAGGAAAGAAGCCTTGAAAGAATTGGTGCATAGTCGGTAGAGCACTAAGATATCCACAACACAGGCGACAAATGATGCAAAGAAAACAATACTACCCATATCGATGTTAGTAGTGGCTTGACGAGTAGCAGAGTGAGGAACGGAGACCGACACCATCAGCAAAACAGTGAAGAGGGTTGAAGGTTAACATAAAACCATGGCTATACAGAAGAAAAAGTTTGGGCACAAGTGTGGAACTTTAGGTGACACCAGTATTCACAGAGAGCGGCCGGAACAGAACTCCGCTGACTAAGGCGGAGATGGTTCACATGCTGAAGAAACACGAAATGTAAGATAGGATAGTCGGATGGGGCCTGCCCGAGCACAATTTCGGCAATAGGCCTTCGTGCCAGACTCGATCGAAAGCCTTAAAGATACCCAGCAAGACCAAATAAGTTTCTCCGTGATTATCGAGTCCACCCAATCAGGAGGGTGCGATGACGGTTAGTAGTAGGAGGCGAGGGAAACTCGTGACGACAGCTACTTAGCAAATCACGTCTGAGGAACAGACGCAACTGGTCGGAGACAACAAATTTAAAAACTATCGAAGGCAGAGAAGTAATAATAACGGTACGACCGCTGTTGAGATCAGAAGGGTCCCCATGTTTCGGGACAAGAAAAATAATTGTTTCCCCATAGAGAGGGAAAAAAAGAGTCGGCGCAGTATGCGGACTAACTCTGGGGCATACAAGCGCAGAGCAAACTTAAAAGATGTAGAGTATACAAATGAGAGAAAAGTTAGAAGACCAGAAATTATAAGATGTCGCTTTTGCAAAGGACCAAAATGATCGGCTATCGGCGGCGGATGAGGGTAGTTGTTTAGCTTTGTCTCATGCGAAGCGACCTTTATTCCTTGCATTGCGAGCGAGCACTTGCTTCTATCTTGCACAAAACCATTTAGCGATGTCCAGTTGGGTGAGCAGCTCCGTCGGCGGTATGCTGAGATATCGGAGCTGACAGTTCGATTGCAAACGGGGTTAAACCAATTGCAGAGATTTTCGTTTGCTGGATTCGGGGAAGTGTGGAATGTAAGGATGCATGCCTTGAAGAATTGCTTAAGTGAAACTAGAAACGGACAAAAACATCAGGTACAAAGCAACATCCACTCTGAAAAGACAAGCCAGAAGGTCATGGAAGCCATAACAGTCGGTAAAATCATAGCTTTAAAAATGAGTTTACAGCTGGGTACTGAGAGGTGAGAAAAGAGTAGAAAATGGGATGAGAAAATGACTCAATCAACCGAAATAAGGAAGAGAAGTAGATGGCAATCAGCTGTCACCTGGCCTGTTATCACATCTGACCTAATGTGGTTCTATGCCAAGGTCATGGTTGCTGGTTCCTCCTTCTCCCAGTGTACTGGGCCTTAGAAGCTATGACGGCATGTCCCTTTCACCACACTCATGCCCGAAGCATGTGATAAAAAGAGGGAATGGATGAAAGAGTGACCTCAAGGTGAAGCAGAACCGGCAACCCATTCCCCGAGACTTGCAGTGAAGAATCACCTACGTCTTAGATAGGTTTGGGCGTGCCATCGCACCGGGTGACAGCTGCCTGTCTGCATCCGAACCCGTTATTACTTGAAATAAGACATTTGTCATACCTCAATTCCGTTTAAGCGCGCGCAAATTACCCACTCGCCTTCGTTGATTTGGGAATACGGGCAGGTTTTATATGTCACTCCATCACTGGACAGCGATACAGTTACAGTGGTGTGTGCAAACCGCTGGCATCCAGTGATGAAATTCAACCTATACGCTTTTGTTGCAACAAACAAAGGGTTATGCTTTTTTGGGTGGTGTGTCACACTCGCCAAGTCACAGTGCCACAGCGGATTCGTGTGGTATTTTATAGACTACACACGTCAGGCAAAAATCTACCATGTTCTTGGCCTCGTTTTCAAACATGAATCCATCTTATTCATGACTAACCATCAATATAGTTCCCGGCCCTTTATCCACAAAAAGGGGACGCTTCGGATAGTGTACGGCTTTGCAAATGTGAACATTTCTATCAGAGGTCTACGAAAACAGCTGCCATTGAATCAGCGGGAGTAGGAAGAGGTAAGCCAAGTCGCTGTGTTCCATGAGACCCATCAGTTTCGTGTAAAAATTTCCGCGTTCCGAAATGTAAATGCATTCGAAACCTTTCCTCATCTACTTTTCATCTGTCTATTCATCAACAATCTGTTCAATTCTTTCACGGGTATGTGCAAAAGAAACAATTAAAATCCCAGCAGTTTCGTACGAGCCTGACTGCCACAGAAATTGAACCGAACTGGTTAATACATTGAATAATGACGTGGAACCTTTTAGAGGTAGCGGACCAGTACTGTTAGGGAGTCCAGCCGCTAAGCAGGAGAACGATTAGGGCTCTTAATCAATGCATTTGGTTTTAACAAGAACCTGTCCGCCAGATAACGAAATGTGGGAGGGTGGAAGACCATCTGCTTAGATTAATTACTCTTTTATTTCTTTATCTGAGTTGTCGGCTTCAATGAATCCCAACCTAGAGGACCAAGGCCAAACTACTTTGTCACTCGTTTCCAACCACTGACCTTCCAGGTTTGAGTGAATCTTCGGTTTGAGATAGGCCATCTTTGGATCACGGAAGTGCACAAGCCGCCACACCACGTCGGACAGCAGTCTTGTTGTGGCGGATCCTTATGATCTGAACAGAACGAATCACAAAACAGAAACCGTGATCCGCGCTACTTTACTACTGATAAAAACAATTTTGACTGAGATATGAAAGGTATTCCTAAATAGTTAAAACAGCAAAAAATATAGATGCACCGGAAGATAGGTGTTGAGACAACAATTGAACGATCGAACTACCACAATACTTACTTTTACTCGCCCTTGGGCCACCAGTCGGGTCCGCATAACGTCCAGCGGTTGGACACAGGTAGTCGCTGCAGCCCCGGAGATACTGCCTAGAAGGAGATCACGACCACCGGTGGGAGTGAGAACCATGTAATCCGTAGAGATGCGAGACAGACCATAGAATGTGGCAAACTGTGAGGATAGAAAGGAAAGAACAATAAAGTCATATTCGTACAAAAGCGTAACTTCGACAAGAACAGGTGATTAAGTGTCAAAGCGAGTCATAAACCAATGTCACTGAATGGAAATCACGAGACTACATCCTCCAGCCTACCGATTGCAAATCTTCAAATGTAGAAGGGAACGTCGTTCCCTTGACCCTAACCTTTTTTCTGACTAGTGGCTGGACTCCCTATCAGTACCCGTCTACCAATCCCCATGAGTTACATGCCTACAAAGAATTCCATACTGCATCGGTCGTCGCGCAGGGTAATCAGGACCGCACTGCCCATTGCATCGAGCGGGGTGGGGATGCGTAGTGATAAGTATGCTACTGCTCAGAGCCTCTTCTCTTATTCAACCCGCCTTTTTTGTCTCCAACCCAATCTGTTTGCCCCTTCTGCCTACCCATAGTACCTCCATTGATAACACGCCCGATACTCGCAAAGGTGCATTGTCAAGTAGTGCAGTAAGTGGTTTTCAGTCTGTTAGCTCACATTTT
>LUCM01006555.1:7444-22749 GCA_008360955.1 Fasciolopsis buskii
TTTGCATTACTCCAGCACATTCAACTTCTCAGAACACACAGGGATACATAAGGATGATTTCCCCTGCCTCCGTCACCTTCAAAAACGAAATTAGGAAGGCAATAACCGTACAAAACTTGCTAAACATGCACGATCCTTACACTCCAATAGAAAGAGCTTATGAATTTGGCATAGGGTATTGATTGAATATAACGCTCGAAGGCTTATCTCAACCCACTCAACAAGATCTAGCCATTTTTTTATTCCCAGTAGTCTCCGCAAGTACAAATCACTGTAAGTATAGGAAGAAAACTCCGTCAATGAAACAAGCCGGTGCAATTTCTCACCTGACTTTTCATCTCGTTTAGTGTGCATGTAGCAGGGTATATAAAAAGACATACATCACCTTCTTGCTTACTCTCAAATTAATATTTAATGTTCCTATCCAAGCCCTTTCTTCTGCATGCATTTAACAATTAGACCATTCTAAGCGAGAAATTCGGCATAACCTGAAACCTCATTCTGCATAACATTCATCACGTCTCGTTATTTGATTTGCACGCACCATAACCCTCGGCCGGAATACCTCCAGACTGCTACCTCTCCGTTTTTCCGTTCCAGCTACGTGCGTTTGCACTCGTGTATCGCCGGGAGGCTACCAATCAGTTTCTGGCCCCATCCTCGCACGTCTCAACACACCGTGAAAGAAAGCTGACCCAAGGCTTAGATCAACTATCCCAGAACGGTTAAATACGATCTGCTCCACAGGGAAGTGGACATTGCTTCCAACCCTCATAAATCACCAACGTTGCAAGTCTGCCAAAGTGTCGAGGCCACATAACGTGACCCACAAATCCTGTGACTCTTTGAGCGGACAAGTCCTCCCGATTGCACAGATTTACTGCTGGAACTGCCCGCCCGTGTTCAACATTCCCACCACATTGATATCAAATTGCCACGAAGGCACTCACACTTAGATTCCTGTTCCAGATGCCGCTACCGGCGTCTACTGCGAAAATCACCCCAATCGTCGACTCGGCAATCGCGGCTATCAGCATACCAGCAATCCCTATCAGCCAAGCCCACAAACGCAAACAAAGAAGCAAAGAAACCCGTTTTTGTTCCATGCTGGCTTCCCAGCATGAAATGTATATTATTCAAGCATATCACATCAATCCTCACGCCTCAATGCCGACGACATTTCCATTATTCATGTCTTTGAACAATGATTAGCCAGTGTTCTTCGTCCTTCCGCATTTTCAAAAAGCTTTTGACTATTTTCTTCGCTCCAGGATCCATGGTATCTATAAGCCATTAATACTCTTGCCGCCAGCTGTTTTTGGACTGTTTTGACAAGTTTTGCCTTGCATTCAAGGTCTTAGGAGACTTTCTTTGACATTTTCAACATTTATGTCCACCTTATAGACCCGTCAAATCGGAATACTGCAGACACCTCCACGCCCGCCACCAAAATCCAGTTGGACTCCGCACCTGCGATACGCATCGTTGGTGCGTATAAACACTTTGTTCCTCTTGATATGCCAGTTTTGCTATTTCTTCTCATTTGGTACCAAAATTTTTATCTGCTTGTTCATTGTAACTTGCAATACCCCTGCAACATTTGATCATGCAACCAAGCATGCCTCTCGAACTTTCCGAGAAATATACGAATATTTTTATTAGAGAAAATACTTTGTAGATTTTAGGCTTATATTCAGATTAGCTTTCAATGACTGAATACTTGCGCGCTGTTGAAATTTTTGAAGGCTGAATACATAAGGTCAATATCACTATTTGTATGTCTGAATGCCATGGTCAAAATGACTGAATATTTAAGTGATTTACACATTTGTGAGAATTTCGTTCTTGTCTGTGGAGAAGCTCATTATCCATGAGGTACACCAACGGCCCGCGGCTGACAAACCAGAACAAATCTCTCTGGCTGCAGCAATAACTTCATTGGGCTTGAGAAAGCAAACTATCTCTGTCATCATGAAACAGAAAATGCTATGTTATATTAGATTTGATGCACCATAAATTAACATGGGGATTATCAGAGCACCTATTAACGTGCCCTGTTTTACGGCACTAGTAACAAGTTTGAGATTAGGGTTATTGCCGTCAGGGGAGGCCAGATGTGGTATTTGGGTAAGCTAAATGAAAGCCAGGATAATAGGAGGACGGTTATCCCGAAGGAGCTGAATTTAATTATAAGACGGGGGAAAGAACACCGTCCAAAATCTGAGACATATGAGGGTGTGTGACCACGAAATCTATAATCCGGTCTGCCGGACCAGCCAAAAATTCAGGGCATTGAGAATGACAGTTGGGGCCGGAGCGAGTTGGAGAAATTCGTGCTATCTGGGATTAAGGACGCTGACGGCCAAGGGAAAGACCGCAATGTCTTTTTGATTGCATTTTTCCTTTCCCATGGACAACATGCTTGTTGTTAATCTTGTGATAATTAGAAAAACTAGGCAAATTCCGATCTCCTTGGCAGGCATTAACTGCAGGGTGCTTCTACCCAATCGGAACTACATCAGATTTCATTGAATGTGTAGACAGGTTGAGTAGCAGTGAGGGTGATTCAGGGCCCTTAATAACGACAGCTTTTGAGGGGATGCCATCATGGACCCGGTGAGTCCCTGGATTGAAACTAGCTGGGTGTCGTACAATACTCTTAACTACGAAGGATGCAGTAGGTTAAACGGGTTTATTTCCACCCTCTTGTTTCAATGGATCATTACCTCTAACTGGGGTCATGGAAGAGGCAAAATATTGGCTGAACGTTTCAGTTATTTTCTTTGGGGTTTCTTGAGTCGTGTGTCCTGCAACATTGGGCTTGCTGGTATGAGGCCATGTTTCATAAATTTTCAATAATTTTTCTAGTGGGATTTTTGCCTTAGCACCTTAGCTTCTTTCTTTCCGGAGGATAAATTCCTTAGGCAGGAGGTAGCTTCGGGAAGCGGATGCAGAAAAATCAGCTTGTACTGAACAATTGTCAGGACAAATTGCCTTTGCAACCATACATTTTTGGCCTTCAAGTAGGATTGTTTTGAAGTCCCGTTTCTTACCATTTGTTAGTTGAAGGTCCCCTTTGAAATTCAGCTGGCCGTTTTTAAGTAAGGACTTCACCAGGTGTAATTCAGACGACTAAGATCTTCGGCAATGGTTTTGCACGTTAAGTGGAAGGAAGCGTCGCAGTCAAATGCATCGACTACGAGGGTGAGCCATATCTCAGTTTGGGATGGATCCATCTTGCTATCGAGGGTGATAGGCAGAGGCAATGCGGACAACAGCTTCATAGTAAGCCATGCCGATTCTTTGGTAATTTCAAGTGTGGAATGCCTCAAAGAGGAGGTTGATTTAACATACCTTACATAGAAAAGGTAACCGCCTCAGCAGCGGTCGTTTCAACTACCTCTAAATGATTGACATCCCACAAGACAGGTCCTGCTATCACGTGTCCTTGCCAATCCAGAACTCGGTGGCAACAATAATGTCCAGTTTATCGGATGCAGAAAAGGCCTCTCAGGTGACTGAGTTCATTTATAGAAGTTAAATAACGCAAAAGACAAGTCGAAATTGCCCTCGAAGAGGGCAATTCCTAAGGCAAAATGCGCAAATGGGTGATGCACTAAAGGTCAAGTTTAATGAAAAAGGGCGGGCGATCAACTGGTAATGAGGCTGTTGCAGTGGACGATGAAGATGCTTCAGGTACAGATGACGTTGATGTGGGTGATGGCAGACGACGTTCTCTATTAAACATCATCTGTGTAACCCAAATTTTAGGAAGGAAATTGGGAACAGAGGATAGGGGCATTGGTTCGGGGTGGTAATAATGAAGTTAAGGTAGATAGGGAGGGAGCGCGGGAAGGGATGGTTGGGTATGGACGAAGATGCATTGGCGGGATGAGTTAAGGCTTGGGAAGAGGGGCTGGTTAGCAGAGGCTGGTGATAATGCCAGTATGATGGTAGAAGTATAGAAAGTGGAGGCCTTTGATGGGGTCCTGGCAAACCTGATGGAACAGAACATTACTAGATCCTTTAAATACTCAGCGCGATTCTACAACTGCCTTTGAGTATGGGAATTCTCATGGCGATGATCTTCCACTCGACGTAAAACGGGGAAGGCAGTGGAAATTCGGTGTAGTTGGAACTGATCAGTCCATGCAGCGGCTGACAAGATTAACAAACGGCTTGATAGAGGGTGCCTGAGAAATGACTTTGCTGGGTAATTAATGCTGGCCTTGTTCAAATGAGGAGTGAACTATCGCTCCTTGGGAGTATAACTGCAAACTTTGCAAGGGTAATTATTTTTAGGTGACTGCGTGTGATACGGTGAGTTTCAATCGGTGCCAGTCACTTGAGGTTCGTCGGCAAAAGCTGGGTCTTTGCAGTCTACCAAGAGGGCAGCAGAAGAGGGGCTTATGACGTCATTTTTGGGGACCTTGTTGAAGAGCATGATGTGAGCCGGTCGGTGTCAAGGGCTCCTGGCCATGCCAGTTGGTTTGAGGGAATTTTCCTTCAACGGAAACGATCTGGGTTTTCGCCTGTATGTAGTCTATGGTCTCTCTGTAACTAGCTGTCTTGTCTTGGCAGTAATGACGGTCTTCAAGTGATTAGATTAAACTGTCGCAACTTTATTAGAAACTGCATTCCAGCAGCGGTATTGATGAACTGTTAAAGCACTGAACAAGATCTGCTCAACACTCGTTCACGTGGTCTGAAACAGCGGAAAGCGTGTTCTGTCTTATTGTAAGCAGAAAGGAAACCATTTTTAGGGGTATTCAATTGAATACCGCCGGGAAAATTGTACGTCACAGCACCAAAAACACCTTTGGGTTCTGTTGAGCAATTTCTAAAGAAATTGAGTCAGTAAGTCGAAAGACACTCGCGAGGTGGTGGCGAACGGTGCATCGGGAAGTTTCGCTGAGATAAATGAAAAGCAGCTTTGAGATCGCTGGTTGTAAAAGTGAGATTTGATACATATAAAACACCTCCGATCACTCGATAGGCATGGCAGTTTAATGCACTCCGGCTTACCAAAGAGGGATGGGATTTCCGTTGAAAATATTCAGAGGCGCTTCACCAAGCAAATATTGGGTTGACAAACGACCCTAAGTTACAACGCACGCCGATCGGCCTTCTACCTTGCGCCACTTTGCCTACGCTGTCTGAAAATTCACCTAATATGTTTACACATATGGTGAACAAGCGCTGTTCCTTTGCCGACCAACCTACAAACTCCTTCATTAGCCCCTTGCATTCCTCGTCACAGGTCTTTATCCATGCAAGAACTGCCAGATCATCTTTAAGGCTGCATGTCCTTATTGCTGGATATTCCAAGATTTGGAACAAACGTCCCATTAACATTCGCTGCGTACAAAACCAGTTCAGTTTTAAATCCGCCAAAGATGTCTATCTAGGTTTTTCCCAATTCCTTCAAATGACCAACACGTACAGCTTAAAGGAAAACGTGCTTTTGCGTCAGCCAATGAATTCTAGAGCCTATTCTGACGCCTTCCTCTACGTCACATCCTGCACGATCAGGCCTGGATTTGGCATCAGTAAATACGGTAACAGAATGGCATTACATCGTAGAGCAGAGATTATAGTCTCATGCAACTTAATCCCACGCTCCTCTTATTCCTCCCTCACGCTAATCAGTTACCATACTCACTTCAAAGAAGACAATGCAATTATCTTGTCCCAAGAGCCCCCATTAATTCAGCATCCACTTTCTTTCTTAAACTTTTCGTGCGTTCCCCAAATGACAGTTATTCCATCCCGTTTCCTTTACACTTCCCAGCCTTTCGGCCATAGGGCAAATGAATGCCGTCTGTTTCTTTATACATCACATTCCCCAACCTGAGGGATCTGAAAGGTGTTTTGAAAGTAACGAAGTGATATGAGGCCTTGTGTTGGCTTTGTTCATACCCCCAGAGACCATTTTAACTCTTCCGTGTCACTGTCAGTCCCTACCTTTCTTTTCCATAACCATGTGCATCGGAACCGCTGGCCACAAAGGCAACAAAATCAGGGCTAATGAACTTGGGGAGAACAGACCAATCCCACCAGATGCGAAAGGGTTCCCAATAGGCAGAGTGCCATGGAATTTGCTATGTGGGTTTATTCAATCTTGTTAAGAAAAAAATCCTTACAATATATGGAACCGGGCTGTTGGCGTTATGGACCATCTTTAGCATTGTGTTTGTCTCACATCGGCCCGGACAGGATTTTGCAAAATAGGAAACCCCACACAGTCCATATTCGCTTGATGTGTCGCTGGTTCTTACGCCGTAGACCTAGTAGAGCATTAGTACACGTTTATCCACGGCCCAGCCTATATACTTTTCCGCCCGACCCCCCCCTCTTCAATATTCACGCTTGACAGGTATTTTCAAGCAATCAAGTTTGAGTTTTCACACCCCCGGGCACAATCATTCTTTTGGAGGCGCACATCTGCTATCATAAAGCCAAAATTAAAGGATGCCGGTTTCCCATCAATATAGATTATTCTCAACAAGTCTGCGGTAAGAGTGACCTAACCAAATTCTATTGTTATCCGCAAAGTGTACCAGAAACAGCGCCATCCAACCCTCTCCATATTGCTGTGAGACACTGGTGCTGAACTACTCTCCGCTTTTCTTCCCTCTGATGCATTCCGACCGACGGATTTATTTTTACTTTACTTTTCTAGTTCCTCCATCCTGTCAGCAACCCTTTGGACTTCTCTCAGTAATAACTGTCGCATTTTCCTCTGTAGTCTCCAGTGCCTAGTTTGGAAACTTACCTCACCGCCACCTTCAATTCCAAGGGAGTTTAAACCCTGGATAAATGTTCTCACACTAACTTCTGTACTGTTGGGCCCACTAAGTAGTAGAAAGAACCAGGATTATAGGCCTGCTTGAATATCTAGGATATTCCAAAAGCAAACACCATGCCCGTCCGTTTCTTTATGCCCAACGTGATGCCAGTTGTAACGCAGTCGCTAAAATTCAGCGAGCGTAACAACTAACCGCGAAATTCCTACGAAAATACATCTTTTGATTCAGAAATCAGATCATTGTCACACAAAATGTCTGCTGTCTTATCCAGTGTATGTTTTATTCGATTGAAAACTCATTTGGAAGCACGAACCACGCAAGCTCATAACCCACTGTTTTGGGACTCACGTGAACCACTTCGTATTTCTCTCCGGCAACATCCTCATTAGCTCCAAGTCTTTTTGAGCGCATTTTTGAAGTTCGCATGTTGCTCTGTACTGAATGAGGTTACGATTCGTGATCGTAGAACTTCAGAAACAAATGGGGGTTTGAAATAGTATTTGACTTTGATTACGCATTGCACCCACGCGGCCTACAATAATCAGATTGATTAATTCGGAGTGAGAGATCAATTTACATGCACCATGACCAGGAATTAACCCGGTAACTCTGAAAAAATTCTGGGCGCCTTTAATTCCTAAAGAGATGTCATTGGTTGCTACCGCCCGTTCTGTCCCAATCGACAATCCACAAGATGTATGATAGCCTCGTTCCTCGGTGACTTGTTTTCACCATACCTATCAAAGGACTGATTGACGCCAATACATCAGCAACATATTGCTCACATTATGAGCAAGACCTCAACTGTGGGCCGCTATGCGTTTTGGACATTTTGCGAGTTTTCGTTCGGTAATACGCCATTCTATACAGCAGTGAATAAATTTAGATTATTTCGTTCGAAAAGGTGTATATATATTGTTTCGGGTAAGGTAATTTTCGTTGTCCAAATTTAACCCGTGTCTGTTTTCCCTCCAAGCCTCAGTCCACCGGAAGTACTTACTCTATTAAGCCTTTCGGTTAAATTTTCCGCTAATTTCTCAAGTTTTCTTGTTCATTACGGCTAGGCTTCACTACCAGATAAAGTTAGATGACCGGAGACTAGTCTCCTGGGAGCGATGGTACAGTTGTTCCTTCCGATTTCTTGAAACTTTGAAGCCAATGTGAGCGGTGCCCGTTTCGATGCCATTAAACATGCCAGATAACAGAAAAAATTATTTTCAACGACACCGGAAGCATGATTCTTTAAAGTTGACTTATGACCAATGCGTTCCACTAACAGACGAGCGCTTCCGAATACTCCATGAATGATGTGGCGCTGCCCTGACCGAGAATATATCCGAAGGCAATGCGTCTGGGTCCAAAATCACGTCTTAAGGCCGGGATGAAACAAACCAAACGTTTCATTAAAACAAACAGGAACACAAAATACGCACGGAAAATAGTCAAACCGGACTATATTCTCGAGCTCACAGCTCTGAGGGAGAGGATAAATCAACTAAAGACAGAGGTCGACTGCATGAGGTAGGCGGCGGGGACACTTGGTGAGTACGGAATATTGATATTGCCTGACTGTCTTGAACCGGCGGTGAGCGACTGCAAAGCCTGAAGAGAAGTAGACGGGCAACAAATCGCAGACATTCCGGACGTCTGGCCTGCTATCAACGGCACCGGTTTTCAAACACTACAGGATGGCCCTATGGCGAGAATTTCAGTTACGGCAACCGAGGATCCTCTCAGTGGAATTTTGGAGTATCGCTGATGGGACTTCTCGTTATCCCGAGAGTGCACGGCGATGCAACAATCAAATGGGCGGCTACGGACCACACTAGAGACCGACATAACCATGGTAGAATGCCTAGTTTGACGCAGCGGCCCGGAAATTTGAAAAATTTACATTCAAAGCCCCAAATTAGTGCTTCCTCGGGCAGATCAAGCTACCAAACTCAATTTACACCTCGAAAACGGTTCACCGGATCCGTGGCAGACGGGAAGTTACAGGGTTCAAAACTGGGGAAGGACAGCAGAGGAAAATCAGCTACAATTGCACCCTTTGAAGCAGAGACAGAAACGCTTAAAGCACAATCGTGGGTGAAGCGCGGCAGTGCAAAAACAAGGCCAGTCGCAGTAGTCTTTTGGCCTGGGGTAACCAGGGTTAAATCCGGGAAAACGTTGCCACTAGCCCTCCGCTAAAAAGAAATGCAACTGTAGTTCAAACAGACAATTGATTAGACCGGAACGGTTTTGATATTGGAGATGACCTGGAGCGAAGTCTGACGGTTCCGCTAGGGTACCCCTAGGACCTGAGGGAGACAGATGCTGGGGCTATATCCAGGTAGAAACCGGCTGCTCACTGGAACAGCGCGTCCGAGGGCAGCAAAGTGAGTGAGAAACGCTTGTATGCAAACAATGCATATGGTGCACAATCGCTTCTAGCACTCAAGGGCAATTGGGTGAACTAGCTATCAGGACTGCGGGATTCCATGGGAGATCAGGTAAAAACAGTCAAGATGGAATGGCCAGCAGGCAAGGAGGCGGAGCAACAGTATTTGTGCATCGGAACCTGACGAACTGGAGGGCGGCGTTTGCAACGCAGTAGGCGAGTGATCCGATAATCTCATGTCTTTTCAATTTTCTAATTATAACGGTATCTGTTTTTGTTTACAGAGCCTCAAACGACCAACATTCTGGAGGACACCAAATTGCCGTGCCCTATGCAAGCAATAGTATCCGAAATTTTTATTACATTTTTTCCAAACTTCTATACTACAACTTGGAGAATAGCAATACTCCCAGACGTATTCCAGCTTAGGGTATCCTGCCGTTTCGGCTTCATGATTGGGGCATTCCGCTGAACCTGGCAAAGTGCCAAGGGCTGAAGTCTGGCAGCAGCATACATAAAACAAGATGGCTTTTTCTCGTCGGTGGTGTTAAGCCAAAGAATGACTTCAAAGCCATCCAAAAAGTGCGTACTTTCGGCAAATAAGGAGAGGTTAGCGATATCCTGCGATGAACTTGAAACGTTTGGCCCCTGCGCACGATTACCACAAGACAGGACCTGTAGTATTATGCTTAAGCCCGGGCGCCGTATCTACAAAGAAGTAAATAGCTTGGTAAGATCACAGGAGCTGGCCGCCAAGATGACAGCTGTCTGGTGCCGCGCAAGCGTCCTAGAGTGATTCCAGCACACCATCTATATTCAAGCTAATTGAGACATCACAAACAATTGTAAGGGCGCATCGTGAATAAACCCCGGGGCCTGCAGTCGGGAGCAATTTCGGTAATTCCTGCGACAGTCTGTTGCTCACTGCTAAATTGCAACAAACGTTCCAATAACATGCTCCGTTTTTCAGGACAGAAGACTCGTGCTGCTGGAAAAATGTTATTATGCGCGTTTTGCTTTCAGCAGTTTGTTGACTCAAGAAGCCTGCGCCATTTAATCTCCTAACTGCCTCCGAAATTAAAACACCTTCCCCCAGGAATTTCCCATATCACCCATGTACCAATTGATCTTACCATGACCATGCCTTGCCCGATTCAAGAAATATACACATCATTATTGAGCCAATAGAATCAATTTTGGTTTTCCTGCCTGGGGAATCGTTGTACCCATATAGCTATTTTCCCTAGCCACTCCAACTAGCCATAATTTTCTGCCGGATATCTTTTTCCCAAATGCCGAGGTGGCCTTTTTACCCCAGGTTTAGAGATGCTGAGGAATGCATGCCCCAGACTTTGGGGGTTCCGCTTGTACGGAATGAGGCAAACCTTGCGGGAGTTATCTGACAGGTAGACTGGTGGCTTGTGCAATGCAACACAGACTCAGTCAACTACAAACTAGCAACCTATCTTTCTTTACTGAATGCAAGTTGAAACATATTAGGTGGACGGCTTAGTTGCACAAGCGGATCCGCTCGTTTGTGCGAGCTTGGCGGGCTATTAAGAAGCTCGGCAGGATATTCAGGGGACAGAACAGTGACCAGATTCAAGTGCGCAAGTGAGTTGGAACCAAAATAGTCAGATAAGGAACGGTGAAGGTGTCCTAAAAGTGAGCCTTTATACATGGCCGCCGTAAGGCCACACTTGAAGTGTTGCGCGCAAGCCTAAAAAACTTGCGGATTGGAGCACATAAACGGCTGAGAATGGATAGAAAAACTGACCACAAAAGTAAAGGGTGACCAACGTCGTCATAATCATAGAGGAATGCCCCACGACCTTGGAATTTTCCATTTCTCAGATATAGGTGCACGCGCGGTAATCGCCTCGGAAAAATTTACACAGGGGACACACAGGACCTCAAATTACTGCTAAGTCCTTAATCAACGCAGCGGTTCCACCAAGAAACGAATTCCAGTTACGTGTATTTAGCTGCAGTGCTGCGGATGAATTCAGCGGTGGCCCGGATGCTCTTTTGATGATACCATATCCAGAACGCGAGCCGTAAGCAAGTTTAAGGCGGAAGTATTATTGTATCCGCCGCATCATTTGTTTTGTCTCTCAAGTAAGAAAGAACCCACTTTGTATCAAAATATGCGGGAACCCGTTAAAACAAGCCATTATGAAATCCTGGTTGGCCAGAAAACGGATATTCGTCACCTACACGTCGAGGAAACTCGAACCGAAACGTAAACTCCGAGTATGTGGAATATATTGTTTTTAAGGCGACGAAATTGAACCGCTGCCTCGTCATTGGCAACTGTTTGGTTTTCTCCAAATTGCCGTTCTTCAAAGATCATTCAGCGGTATTCTATATTAAATCAATATTTTAGTCCCATAAAACTACATAATTCACGTTCTTTTTATTTTTATTCTCTCAGGAGACGAAGTGCACCTACACAATGTTTCATGAATTTGCCATGTTGGCCATTTCTCACTTGAGGCCAAGTACACGTTAGCACACCGGGCGTCCTTCGTTCCCCCATGTTTAGCCATGACTTCAGCAAACCAGCCTACAAAAAATGATATAACGACCATACTGACAAAATTAAAATCTCTACCCTATAACAAGGTATTGTTTTTTTTTCATGCACTCGTTAAGTATGCAGCAATGCTTCGACTGCGGTGGTACCAATCCAACTTGGGCTAGTGTCACGTATGGTGTCTTCCTTTGCATTGATTGCTCTGCTGCTCATCGTGCTCTGGGCGTCCATCTTAGCTTTATTCGTTCAACCCAACTGGATACCAATTGGACATGGGTGCAGCTGCGGGCTATGCAAGTGGGAGGCAATGAGAATGCGGTATGTGTTGTTGTTCTACTACTGATCCTTCCTAGCGTTCTTTTTTTATACAACATAACTGCAACACAAATGATGCCAAACAAAAGTATCAGAGCCGAGCAGCGGAACTGTACCGTGCGAAACTGGAGAAGTTAGCTGTAAATGCAATGAAAGTCCACGGTACTAAGGTACTTGCAGTAATCTTTCTACTAGCTCGGCAGCTTATGATAGATAGTTACGAAGATAAACAGGAATCAGCAAGTACCAAAGAGACGGATTTTTTCAAGGAACATACGGCTGTGAATTCCGATCCAGGAGGAGCTAATCTCAGTCCCGTTCGGAAAGGTTACCTTGTGGGTGAGTCCAGTTAATCACGGATCGTAAGCCTAAGTCATAGGAGATATCGCTGTAAATCTCTGTTCATGGTTTCCGTGAGGTGATTTCTTTTTTCGACAGCACATGAAGGCTGTTACGCACCAAAAGTTAACCGATCTCAGATCAAGGCACGGCACGATGCTAATGTTAGTCCAGTTACTTGCACATGGGAGCCCTCAGATCTCGCTGTTATTCGAGGTCCTGGGATCCTCTTCTTTCTTTTAGCCATTTGTAACTGAAAGTCCGGACCGCCGGTTGAGAGATCCGTAGGAAGCCAGTAGGTTATCATCATTCAGCGGTCCAAACACCCGCCCTAAGATCTCGGGAAATGAAAAATTATGAAAGGGACGAGAACTACGGTAGTGGATGGAGAGTCATTCCTCGGGGATCACGACTAGTCGCTGTTCCAAGGCTCACGGGGGAGGGGGGGTCCGGAAACATGTGGCCACACGATGTGCTGCTTTTTAAGGATTGTAACCATTATTGCTTTAGACCACTACCTGTGGTTTATTCTAGTGGTTAATCAACTTGCTAGCAAAGAATTTGGCCCGGATGGTCATGTCGACCCTCAATCTGATTAATCTCGATTCTTGTCTTTGGAGGGCAGTGCACGTCACACACGGCATCCATGCTCACCGCCAATTGCGACTGAACATTTTTGGTTCGCGTTCTGTGAATCCTGCAGAACTAATGCACCCCGATGTCCAACTTTTGGGGTATGGGGCATAAGGTAGTACAATACTGTTGTAATGTTCTTAACTTGATTTCACGTGCGATCATAGCTCAGGCCCGTCAGCCGAGGCGTTTGGCGAGGCGACTGAATGTGGAATGGCACGAATCAAATGATGATTTTGCGATCCGGCTGACACACTGTTGGACAGAGCCGTAATCCTTTCTCTCCGTCTGAGGCACTTTAATGCATTAGCAGCTTTAGAGTCCGACCTCTTGATCCTGATGAATGTTCGGAATTTTTGGTCCCATAATTTGAAATACTAAGGCATTTGTTCAAGAATATCGGTCGCGGACTGCCGGCGGACTGTGGAACCTCTGCTTCTTCGTAGTCTTAATTTCCGGACCAAAGACGGGCGGGCTCTCATAGGAAATCTCCCTTTTTCGGTTTTAACATCTAGGTCGTGTAACTGAAAAGCAAACCATTGTTTAAGGATATTCTATAAACTAAAGAAGAGCGTTTGGGCAGCAATTAGTTATGACTGATGACTGTTTTTTCTTTCCGGTCGTGCGGGTGTTTCATTTTCATCTATTTCTGCAGCTATTAGCGCTGAACCAATATGCTTAGGTTTTTGATGCTACTTAACACCGCGGTCCTCTGAAATTAATCATCTTCATCGCTGTCACGGAGAGACTGCAGCTTGACGTGATGTGATGGTTTGCATGCCTCCATGACCCAGCTAGATATACAGGCTCTTATCTCAAGCCGAAACTTAGTCATTCGTGGAAGATCAATTGGTGGCAGTATGACAAAGTCCTCCAGCTTGGAGGTTGATATGAGCGGGCAGCTCAATCGGCCGTGACTAGAAGAATCAATGATTCAGGACGATGGGCTTCCAATCAGTTACACCCCGCTGCCTTACAATCACGTGCTTGTTAGAATCGTAAGCTTTGTTTGGGAACCCTAATCGTTCCTCTGCTTAGCGGACAGACTTCTCAACATTATCCGTCCACCATTCCCCAAGGTTAGACGTCTAGTAAGAATTTAATACTGTGTCGGTAGTCGCACAAGACAACATGGAGCGCAGTGCTTAGTGATAAGTGTGCTACCGCTCAGAGTTCCCTCTTTCACTCAATTTGTCTCTTCCTTCCTCAACCGAATCTTTGCTAGCTCTGCCTACCCACAATGTCCCCACTGATAACGCGGTTTCGCATCGCACCGCGAAATGACACTAACTTCACTGGTAGTCTGAGTTAGGTTGACCATATGGCAGTACGTTGCCCTTGGTGCCGTTCTGTCCGAAACTCTCAATTGCACTGATCCACACACGTTCATTCGCACCATGCATTAGTTTTTATGCGGTTTTTGTAACACCTCAATGAGCATCGACAAGCCCGGTTGGTCGTAGAACGTCCCTGATTCGGCTGTTCGCACCAGCTATGAGCAGAAACTAGCAGACGAGTTAAGAACCCCGGCGAACAGGTACGTAGATGAGCATTGGGATCAAATCAAACGAGCCATGCATTTGCCAACATGCTTCGCTTGCAGATCTCACGTCCATGGGAAACATCGGGTCTCACAATAGTCCCTCAGCCTGGTGGAGCAAAACTTTAGGGAGGTGACTAAGACGCGACGACATCTATAGCGTCGATTGACGGTAAGCCTTAAGGATGGCCGTGTTCCCTCTTTTATTCAACCTGTCTCTTCTATCTCCAATCCAATCTGTTTGCCCCTTCTGTCTACCCATAGTATCTCTATTGATAACACCCGATACTCGCAACTGTCTTTTGTCAAATAGTAAAGTGGGTGGCTTTCCATCTGTTAGTTCACATTTTCCCAAGCCTCGTCAGCCTCTGAATCTCGGTTCCTCCAATGTGCGCACTTTAATGCAGGCTGGCCAACAGGCGTGTTTGGCTCTGACAGTGGACAGTGGACTCACTTTCGATTGATTTCT
The DNA here is from genome assembly GCA_008360955.1 of Fasciolopsis buskii. Taxonomy (NCBI): domain Eukaryota; kingdom Metazoa; phylum Platyhelminthes; class Trematoda; order Plagiorchiida; family Fasciolidae; genus Fasciolopsis; species Fasciolopsis buskii. The sequence goes on from LUCM01006555.1 coordinate 22,466, forward strand.
GCTGCGTGAGTGAAACACGAATTCAGGATTCCAGCCGAGTGGAGTAATTCAACCAACTGCGCCAGATGTTTCGTCAAGATATTTTCTTCGCACTTCAGGAGACGAAGCAACTCAAGCTGTGGGTCAACGCGGTGTAGGAATAGTCTTGAGTGAGAAGGCTGAAGCAGCCCTTTTAGATTGGATCCCAGTTAACAGTCGTTTGTGCACCATGAGACTGCAGGGACCAGTGGGTGTCCGGAAGGATAGTGGTGTTAAGCGCAGTTTATTTGTTATCTCGGCATGCG